>JAQIXX010000317.1:0-67801 GCA_034700605.1 Willowsia nigromaculata | reverse complement strand
GCTTAGGGCCGCATTCATTTTGTTCCCTACATGCACATAGTGTGGTTTAAAAGACATACAACTGTCAATAATTATTCAATAATTATTAAGTATGACTTACCAGCCTGGGTTGATAAGTTTAAGGACTATTTTGACTATATCAAGAACATTCGATCAAAGAAGAACAAGAAGAAGAAGCAACCAACCTACCTGTTTCGATGTCGCACCTGTATCGGCAAACAACGAACGGAAGGTATACGTGTTCGGAATAGAGGTGTCTTCCTTCAGCATCTTAAGGGGGTAAGAGTTTAACTGCATACGATTTTCTAATGGTTTCATTTCGAACGTTTCAAACGTAAAGTGAAATGTTGAATACCACATAAAACCTGCTCTTTCTTTCTTCCAGAAGCATCAGGGGAAATACCAGCAGTTTTTGGAAAACAATCCTGGATATATCGTCAAGAAGATCCAACTGAAAATCACTAAATAGTAGATTCATGCTGTGTATTACTAGTTTATTAATTCGAAATTTTGATCTTTTATGCATCTAATTACTGTTGAATCAAAGTTTGTTCAGATAAATTGTATGAGAAGGTTTTTGAATGATACTTAGTGTGTCTATGAAATTATCCTCTGTATGTAACTTGTAACCGCATTCGCATGTGAAATACAGATTTAATAAAACTATCAAACAAAACAAAATTCCTGTCTCCTCTGCAAATAACTTTACCTCGGATCATTGACAATTTGTGACATAAATTTGCTGTGCTGTAGCTGTATTGTAGCTCTAATGACAGGCTTGCATTTTGTTTCAATTCGTATGAAGGGCTTCCTTTTGCGGGACCAAGCCGCAATTCTGCTCTGAAACAAACTGACAATGGGAATGAAGTAAGTACTGACTGACAAGAGACAAGAAGTCCTCATTTCAGTCCTCAGCCTTACGGCCACACCACACAAGTTTGATGTTACTTAATCATATTCATACATTACATATTATTGATTAATTTTCAAAGAAGATTTCCCTTTCTTTTCGGTTGAATGCGAAAGCTGCAACTGCGGTAACTGGTGCACTGCCACATGTAATTTTGCTTTCATTGGTCATTATTGTGACATTTTTTGCATAGTCATTTCGAGATCCCACACATAAATTTGGTGCATGTTCGTACTGATCATCATAATAATCATAAAGTAACACGTCTGTTATGCCTTGTCACTGCTCTCATAATGATTACTACTGCAACTGTGGATCTCCAATTCAATTTGTGACACCTTTAGAGTCACTCATCAAAGCACACATTATTTTGATGATGATGCTTCTGAATTCGAATGTTTGCATGGATGAAATCAACTGTAGAATTTCAATTTCGAAGTATTTTCTCAACCTGATGATGATGCCCTTGTATTAAAAAATTATTTTCACTGTGTCATAACTTTATAGGTATTCCGATTCAAAATTCATATTCAATTACTGTAGCATTCAAATCTGTGTAGTATTTCAATTTTTCAATGTAAGCCTACCTCAAAGTATGGGATTTTGTAACGATTTATTGTTTCAAAGCCATTTTTCAATCTTACCGTCATAATAATAGCTGAGCACCCCCTTCATCCCCGCAAACATTGCCATTTCAAACGGTTTATGATAAATTGTTTTGATGCAGCTTCGGAAAATAAATATGCCAGTCATTCATCAATCCGATGCTGAAATAAAACTACATCTCTGAGACTAAATATTATGTTGGTATACAATCCAAATTAATGATTATTATATTTCGTATTTATTTTTTAATTTCATGGTAGTCGTATTGGTACACTACTGTTTTGTAGCACAAACTTTGTATTATAAACATATCTAATCTTATTGTTTCTTAGTTTGTATTTTTCAATTATATTATTACATACCTATATTTCATATTTTTAGATCTAGAAATGCTAAAAAGTACGTTACACTGCAAGTCGCCAATATTGCATATCTACACTGTTTTCAAAAGTCTGAAGCATATTATTAGACTTTTTGTTAAAAGATAACAACAACCACAGTATCAAACATGTTTTTACATTTTAGCTTAAGTAATTACATAGCATTCAACATTAACGCGTCGCTCGGGATTCTTCCTACATATCTCTAGCCATTAATATCTAGCAGTGCATTTTAAATGTATATATGAATGAAACACTGAGACCTTCACATTTTATCTACATACAAAGTCAATTATAATTTTACCTTACGGTTACTTCTGAATTCTTAACATTGCTTACTCGTACAAACAATTCTTTTAATATCATTTTTAACAATAATTACAGTGTAACTCAATCAATCAATTTTCATCTGGCTGGCGGGTTTCTACGTATTTTTATTTTATTTTTGTAGCACACATTCATCCAGCGCTCTGTTAAAACTTAGATTGTACTTTTACATGCTATACATATGTCTCCTCCCTTTTGTAATTAAAGCTATGAACTAATCTAAACTCTAAACACAAATATTTTCATATATTTAGAATCGATGCTTATTAATATCATGAAATTATCCATCAGTTTTCCCAGTTTCAAAAAGACCATGTAGAAAACGATACGAATACTGTAACAGTGATTTAAAGACATATTATTTCTAAAATCTTAATCTTATAGTAAATTCGAGGTAGACCAATTCTACATTAATACGTTCTAAACGCCTAACATTTTTCATAACATGAATTAATGTACAAGTCAATTGACTTACAACGCGAGACTGAAACTAAGAAAATGAGTTTTATCTTAATACTAGCCTCGTAAATAGCTGCAGTTTTACAAGAATAAAAGATCATTTACCGTATCTCTGTTCCTTTTATTGTATGAATTTTTTATAAGAAAAAATCTTACCTTATAGACATGAGTGTAAGTACGTCACATTAATCTATTAAAATAGAAAATAGCTTTACACAATCTATATATATTTATTTTGAGTCTACGTAATTAAGAGAAGCCTCTTTACAAGATGCACTTTTCCTGAATAATAAAATAAGAAACAGACTAGACTTGTTAAAACTTTCGCGTTTCATTGATAATTTGATTGAAATGAATAAAAAGATACAATATTTACAGCATATCATCATGATGACACAATAATATCATACCAATATGGCACACAACAACAAAATCATTTTATGCCTGTGTAATGCTTCCTGAGAGCTATTTAATATCTTATACGAAAAAAAACTAATGATGAAAAACTTTTGTCCTACCTATACCTCCGTCAGTTTAGATGTCTACTTCCCTATTTAAAAATGTTTGTTTGTATGTCAGTCAAAAATGAAGTGTGTAATCTACCATTTACCGTTTTCCTATTCATGTACGCGCTTTTCAAGAATTTTTCACAACGAACGTTAAAAATCTGTTTCTGTCTAAAGTTTAGTTTCCTAATCATCATAAAATATAAAAAATCTACCAATTACACATGAAAGTATTCCCTACACATTTGTAATTATTATTATACCAATTCAATTGTACTTCAAGCAGCAGCATATTTTCTATCTTTATGGATATAAATTCATCTCTTCGAAATTGTATACTTTGGTTGCGATAAATCATCGTAGTTGTTTTGTTTGTTTTTTTTTAAATTGTAGAACACGGCTGAAACTTGAAGTGGGTCATTTCAGCGAGAGTACCGGGATAGATAAGATATGCAGTTTAATGGAAGCATATTAAAAGTCATTCTGCATTTTTCAATAGTCATCCTCACAGAAGGGTGTACCAGTAGCAACAGCAATTTTCGAAAGTGGCAGTCTTCTTCTCTCAATTCGGACAAGGTCGATGCAGCCTACAAAACCTTGATGGAACTCTGGGGGTATCTCCCCAGCCAAGACTGATGAGGCTACTCCACCTAAATAACCAACAAAAATTGTATGACCAACGAATCTACCTCCAGGCATTTACTAAAAATTGTAAAACGTTTTAAAGAGTTTACCTATCCAATATCGTCCATCAGATACCAGTACGTTACTGCCAACAGGCGCGGTTGCTCGATGAGGCTTGGAACCGTCCACCTGCAATACTATCAGTCTCCTTCTTCTGGCAACCAATAACTGATGCCAGCGACCGTCTGTTACTTTGACCTATTGAAAGTATAGTAATGGAAATCATGAGCTTGCACACATTACATAACAATATTGTATTAGATGATGAAAGCAATGTTATTGCACCTTGGAGCGAATTACAACAGGCCTTCTATTTTTACTCGAGCCCAAGTCAATGCGGAGCTCTGGATACCCGTCAACAATGAATACACCAAGATAGCCTTTTCTACTTTGTGAATCGCCATGAGGGCTTTTTCCTGTCCAGAGGATTACTCCAGGCGCCTCACTCGTGGTGCGGAAGACAATCTCAATTCGATTACGTCTTTGTGCCTTCACCCTAAATGTAACAATTTTTTATTAATATTTCACAATTTAATAATACTTTTGAGCACATCCACGACCTTTTGTTCCTGAAAGAAAAGCTTGCCCATGTTCAAATACAACAAAGGTACTTGCAACAGACAAAAACGAGAGTATGAAGAAAAGAAAAGAGTTTTGTAGAGTACCTACTACTCCTACTACAAAAATGAAAATCATGCCAAGGATTAATTCAAGCAGACCAATAGTAAATCTTCAGATTTCCTTTACAAGAAAAACCAACACAATCCCACGCAAAATAATAACCCTTTCATCCGATTAGAAAGTAATAATAATAACAAAAAAGAACCCTTGAAAATCTTTTTTATATCAAATCAATACACTCAACCCAACATTAGCATTGTCTGAAAGCAAACAAGTAAGTTTAAGTATCTAGATATTTCATAGAGGAATTATTTATTATTGAAGCTCGTTACAGCAAACCTTTCAGTTATTTCATCCTCAAGCAAAGGAATAAATTCTTCATCATCGTCAACAAAGTCAACGTCATCCTCCTCATCTTCCTCGTCATCTTCTTGACTCGCCCCAATGGGTTCATTCACGTCGATCTCGTAAGCACTACTACTGCTGCTGTTAGTTTCAGATTCCCCAGATTCCGCAAATAGCTCGTCCAGATGCGAGTCAAAGTTCTCATTGTAAAAGTCATCATATTCGGAAAAGTTGAAAGACTCACTGAATAGCATTTAACGATGCATTAGGAAGGCAGGAGAAGAAGAGTTAAAGTGGAGCAGCGTTAAAAGAAATTAGAGTAAAACAGTCACCGAATAAGAGAGAGAGAAGGGAAATCGAAGAAAATTACATTTTTTTGACAATTTATTTGATGGGACTATCCCTTCGTTACATAAAACGCACACGAAGCAAATGCAAAAAATAACTTACTGTTTGGCGATTTTGCGTGGAAACTTGAGGAAGTTTTGCCCGTCGAATCTGACTGGACCTGGGATTTCTTTCCCTGTGGAAAAAGCATTTAATATCATCATCTTTTGTAACTTTTGAGCATTTCCTTATCCAAGTGAAAAATCAGAAAGGGTCATTGCCTTCCATGAAAATGATGATAGTAATATCCCAAAAAAACTTACGATTTTCACACGACTTTCCAGAGTACTGCGACGGGCAGAGACAGATGAAACTTTCCAGCCTGTCGGAACAAAACGAAAAAAGCACATTATTGCACATTCAAGTCAGCGAACCCTCATATTCTTGAAACGGAATTTGCTTAAAAAGTAGCTACTTGAAGACACACAGCACACAGTCAAGTGCTAAAAGTCAAGCAGATCTTTCTTGTAGATTTTTTTTTCTTTGGCTCACCGTGGAAAACAAGTGCCTCCATTACTACACGGATGAGAAACGCTGCTTCCACAAGGAGGTCCCTCATAACGATGCACTAATCGTTCCTCCAATGCATTACTGATATCCCTGTAGTAAGTCTCTCCGTTGATTTTGACAAATTGCAGGGCTCCATCAAATGGAACTAGAATACCAAGTTCCCTGTGAACCATGTTCATATCCCTGTAATGATAATAATGGAGACCAAACCATCATTATTGGGTTCATCCAATTTAATGAAGGAAATAAAAATGTCTATCGTTAAAACTTGAAAAATAAGAGACTCGTTCATAAAGATATTATCTGATCGTAAGACAAAAGGGGAAAACACAGTAGCTGTTCTTCGATTCACTCCCGAGCTAAATCCCCCTTCAACATTGCATTTAATTCTCTTTTCTTAACTCACCTAATACCACCTATGTATAATGGAAGCTCTAAATTAAGTTCAGACAGAGTTGGCGGAGATTTTGCCATCAACGGAGGATGTCCATCAATCTGAAGTCTACCTTCTCTACCTTCTCGAGAAGCAACGATCCAATGCCACTTATTCAACGCAATTGGTTGATGCCATCTGCAAATAGAAGCAAAAAAATAATAAAATATACCATTTTCTAGACTTTCAGAGAGAAAAAATCACTTTCCGGTCAATAGCACGCATAGCATTCATAATGTATGCTTACGTGATATTTCCTATGCCTGAGCCAAGGTCAAATAAAAATTGAATATGAGACTGGCTGATGAGAAGTGCGACGAAATCCCCTTTTCCCATTTCTTGACCATTATAGAGAATGAGGCCATTAGGGGACCGGATCATTAGCCACATTTCTATGTTAACGTGTCTTGCTCCATTCTCAATTTTGTGCAGTTCCAAATAGGAAAATCCTCGGAAGTCTAGCATTGCCCCAGTTTCACGGATTACATTTGCTTTCGTCTCACAATGTAAGCCTATTAAATGAAAAGGAGATTAAATTACTCGATAGTGTTATTGTTAACATTGGCTCTCAGAGGATTACAGTTACTTCAGTGCATTCCTCGAGTCAACTGTTGTATTTATTTCCCGCAATTAAAACTGGTTTTCTCCATTTACCTGCGTCAAGAGGATGACACACGCATCTGTAACCGGACGAACTGCCATGGTCAACCCAGCAAATTCCATTATTTTGACAAGGGTTTTTCTGGCACGGATTCCCATGGGCGTGATGACCACTTCCACCAGCAATCCCTCCTTTGTCGGGATGATGATGGGAGTAGGTTGTAAAGTTGTGGAGGGATGATGTTATAGAAGAGATCCCGTGACGATGACTGTGGGATTTTTCTCTGATCCCTTGATACTCATCAGGCTCGTTAGGAACGTACATTGGGGTTGTGGTCAGTCGATGAGAAAGACTTACCACAGGACATTGCGAAATCTCATGGAATGCGCTAATTAAGGGATCCTTGTCATCAAACTCTATCGGACGTCGACCCACTTTAAGACGGTTGATGCAACCCACAAATCCCTCGGATGTACCAACCGTTTCCCATATTCTAGTGAAAGATCGAAAACAGTAACGCAATTTAAATGGAACTCTCCTTCTCTAATACATTTTAACTACTTTGCGAAAACGTGAAAACATCTTGTTGTACATATAAGTGGAGATTCTCTGAGGTACACATATTTACGACATACTTTGTAGAGTTGAGTGGAATGTATCCCATGTAACCCCCATGGTCCAAGTTCAGTGACTTCATTGATCCCGGCGAGGTTCCTTTCACATCCTCTTCTCCATCAACTCGAAGAAGTCCATCCCGATTGTATCTCTTGGCCATGATGTGGTATATAGAGCCTGAAACTAGACGACTTGCTGATCGCAAGATTGCTGGTCCATCTCCAAGATCGTATCGGAATTCAACGTACCTAGAGAAACGCAACACACCCAAGAAATTTCCTCCATTTATTCTATTGTACTACCACTTTAAGTAGAAAATGGAAACCGTTGTGTTGCGTCCATCAGTTCAAAAGTTTAACGGGGCTTTTTGTGTTGTTGATGATGGAATAAAAAAATACTTAACCCAACTGAGAAAGAAAGAATGGCTGACGACGGACAAGGGAAGAATAATGGCATTCCAAACTTAGTCGATATAAAAGTATGAACGCGATGTGAACTTGCAATAAGTCCGAGTGTTCAGCAAACAACATACAAAACCCATAAAAAAATCTACGCAACACAAAAAGCATTCTTCTACAACTTACCCATCAATCAATGCAAGCGACAAGAAGTCACCGGATCCGTTGGCGTGTTGAGAGGAGAATATTATTACTCCATGGGCGTAGTTAATATACGGGATGATTTCCAGCTCCAGGCTGAGTTTGTGGTAGCCGGCCAACTTTCCCAGGCGAATCGTAGAACGTCCGTGCAAAAACGGGGAGGGAAACTCTGTGGATACATTTTTTAATTAAAAATTTACAACAATGAGGAAAAACAAAGACTAATGAAAAAACTTGATGGAAAGTCAGAAACTGATTTTTTGCTCTTTACTATGAAAGGTACAAAGTTCGTCATATGTTGCTGAAAAAATTTATAGTATTGGCGAATATCCCCAATCCCCACCATCCCATTCTACATAATTCCATTTTCCGCTGACATCCAATTTCCCATATTTTATGAATACATGAAATTTAATTATCCTTACCTCTTTTCAAGCAATTTTCGCCGAGATTAGAAGATCCCAAAGGACACATGCATGAATATGACCCATTTCTATGATCGAAACAGGTTGATCCATCTTCACAAAGATCTTCTCGTTTTCCGCAGCTTGTTGCCCCAGAAAGGTGCGAATCTAAAAATAGCAGATAAATGTACGTAAATTAATGCCATTTGCGACGAACTGTTCCAGATATTGTGCTTAGTTTATACCAATACGCTTTTGAAGATGAAGTGAATACTGATTTTTCTCCTTGAATAATGTGTCAATATGAGTTGTTGCACACAGATGGGATAAATAAATTTGCAACTTTCTTCGTCCTATTTTCCCTCTCTATTCATTCTTAAGGTTGGCAAAAAGAAACCTTACATCAAATCATTTCTGATACTTCCTTTTCTTCATTTACAATTCAAGATGAATCAATTTTTTCTCCCTGATTTCATATTCGATTCCATGAATCACATTTACTTGCAATGCATAGAGATTTGGAGCATCTATAGCGGAATGTAACACTTTTTTTTACTGATTTCCTGATTTGTTATTGACAGCAGCATACGTTAGCTCTCGGTCTGCTAGCGGCAGGTGGAGAACAATATTATTACATCCCTTTCTCTCTTAACTATGTGTTCCGATTTCAATCCAGAATTGAACATTATGTAACACAAAAATTACAGCATAAACGCTCGTGTATCATCATCGCATTCGAGGTAAGCGACGGATTTATGTATTCATTTTGTTACGGATATCATTTCATTTCTACGTTATTAATGCCACTGTTTCTCGAAAACTCGGCTAATGCATAAAAATCAACACAAAATTCCATTTTTTCTTTTCTTTTGGAAACTCTACCAAAGAAAAATGGAAAGAAAGCCTGAAGGAGGCAATGTGAATCGTCCATGAAATCCGAAAAAATATTGCGTTCATGAATAACTTTTTTTTCTTGCATAATAATAACAATAATAAAAAATGACGGTGCTTTAATAGTGTTTTGGTTATGGTAGTAAAAGTAGCAAGAAGCTTTTTGTGAGCACAAGCTCCTCGCAGGCACTAAAATTTCATTGATGCCAGTTCAAGCATGAGATCTGAAAACGAAATATTATGTACCTATTATGCTTCATATTCTCTTGTTTCATTCCGGTAGTATTTTGCCCGGTGCATTTTTTATATTTATCATATATTTTATTGTAAGAATGAAATTCTAATAGTAGTATTACTACACACATTTTTTGTTATCCAATAACAATATAAAGATGAAAAGTTTACTTTCATATGAATGTACATTCCAAAAAATACATGAAATTTGGTACATACGCACGCACTACCTTCTCTCCAGCATCTTACAGAGAGATCAACAACATTCCAAAAAAAAAAAATGAAGAAAGAAAAGAGCTTTGAGAACCTGAGACTTGAATTACAAGTACAAGAACAGACAACATAGCGGTGGTATTGCTCTTTCATCTGTGAATTTTACCTCCATTAGCAGTACATTTTCGTTTGTATAGAATACATCTGAAGAAAAAATATACAAAATCCCATGGATTATCAAAGATATTTCTCTTCCGCTGCTACTATTTATAGAAAAGAAAACGTTTAAAAAATCCTCTGACATTTTTGTTCTCTGCTTTCTCTTCGTAATATAAAAATTCTTATATGAAAACGCGTCAGATCCTTGCTAAAGAACCGGAAGAAGATGGATGATGATTTATCAGTAAAGAAAGGTCTCATGCTTTTTACTCTTCTTTTCCTCTCCCCCCTCAAACTTTTTACTAGTATATTTTTATACTAGCAACAAAAACTCAACAGTTAGTTCTTTTTTTGCGAGAATAATAAGAATAATAAAGGTTATCCACCAAATACGTAGTGTATTTAAAGGAAGAACGCATTTTTCATACATTACTTATGTTTTTTTGTTCTTGTTTTACTTACGGATGGGTTTACACTGGATTCGTTCCGCGTCCTCGTAGTAGTTTTCACGGCAAATGCACCATCCACTGAGACACAAGCTATGTGCTGTGACGCAATCCGTTGACCACTGGCATGAATCCCCCAAGTAGCTTCGCATCTGTAGAAAGCACATCATAAAAAAATTCTCGTATATAAAAAAGGAGTTAAGGAAGAGCGTATAAAAAGCAAAACATAAGCCCTTTTTACATGCTGTCTTTTCTTTTACATCTGTCGCATATCAAAGAGAAGCCAGCAAAAAATGGTAAAGTAGAGGATGATGATTCCTTCTTAGATTTTATGAGCTCCATCAAATCAAAATTTCGAAGAGAAGCACGGGACAATTTTCTCATTCCGATGTCTTTTTATATGTTATTATATTGCATCTCATCTGTAGCCTCATTGCTAGTGATTGAGTACCTCCTTCCCTTCCCTTCTTTACTTCCACCCATTCCAATCTCATTACTTGGATTTAAAAGGGAGTTTTCACGGTTGCAGGATATCCAATTTAGAACCATTTTCCTTCTTTAGCAGTGCAATGTCTACGTTTAACATGTGCCTACCATGTACTTACTGAGCAGTGTCGTGAAAAAAGGAAATCTCCGCATTGAAACCCGATTTTTTAAAACATAAACTGGAAAGATAACTCAATGCAAAAAAGGAGGCATGTACCTACATAGACTTCCTGCCAGACAGAAAACAGGGAAATAATCTATTCCCATTTTTGAAGCTGTCACTAATGCTCACTCACATTCCATCATGAAAATGTTTCTTTTCTGATATTGCGTCCCTCAGCGAAGACACAGTTTTTGTAAAATTCAGTGCAAAGAAATGCTTGTATCATTCCTTTGGTTTTGTTAGATGTAAGGATTTCAGGATATTGATGTGCCTACATACTTTCTTCTCTCTCTTTCCCTCCCTTATTTTCGCTTTTGCACGTACGGGTTAGCTATTAGGAGAAAACAGCGTTATTACATCACATCATGCCTTCTGATTCTGACGAAGATGATGATATTAGGCTAAGCTAGTACGTTTCACGTTCCAATCAAACAAAGCCTTCAAAGAATCTTTGATCTTAAAAGCAAAATCGAGAGAAAATACCACCACCATATATAGTCCTAAGCTGAACTATTAAGGGCTCATATTATATACGAGGCATATTTTCTGCTGATGCTGCAAGAAAAAAAAAGTCGACGACAACTACGACGAAATCAAAGTTGTCAACATTCTTTTCTTCTTGAGCAACCAGAAAGCAGATAGATGTGCTAAGGGATAAGTAAAAGAGACAAAAAAGTAAGCAAAAGAGAAACACATGTCCCACCATGTTGTCCTATGTCTTCTATGTTTTTCCTTTCTTTTTTCTCTCCACATCTTGTGGATTTTGAGCAAACACTGGGAGAACGTGAGAGAAAACATGGATAAGCAAAGGGAGAAAAAGATTCCGGAGAAAAAGGGTATAGGAACGACAACGATCTATAATATTCATCGAAATAAATGGCAAGTATCTTATTATTATGGTTGGTTGTGTGCTAATAGTAAGAAACTATTCGCTTGTTAGAGTGACATATAAAATGGTCAGAGGAATTCTGGCTAAGGAATGATGGTGGTAAAAGATAAAGGTATTATAAGGGTATCGGGTAGCGGTTACGCATCTTACAATTTTATCCCAAACTCCAAATCCGAGCCTCACAATCTCTTTAAAGAGAGAAATACGAGAATGGTATGGTACACACTATTTAAAGATTTTCAATGTAAAAAAAATATATAATGAAAGCTGGAGGTATGCGAGAATAAAAGATAAAGGCCTTTGGATGACGGCACATATAGAGGGATACTGTTATATGTTATCAGGGAGAGAGTTTTTTATCTGACCAGACCTGGATGGTGGCTGAGGTGGGAGATCGATGACTGTAGAAATTCTTGTGGAAGTTGTCGTGGTATTTGGGCTGTGGTGGTAGATGCCGAGTTGATTTCATGCCTGAAGAACCAAACCCAGTTCCCATTTGATCTCGCCATATTTCTCCATTACTTCTGCCTGATTCACTCAATCCAATCAGATCCACTCCATCGTCTCCTGGTTCAGTGTAGTGGAGACCGGTCCAGCGACGAAGTGGACTTTCTGTTCCACCACCAGCGTCACCTGTGCCTATGGTGTTTGTTCATAATAAAATATGAATGAGTGAAATGATTTCATAGCATGTTTACTTATTTTTAAATGAGAGCGCTTTGATTGGATCGTAAATTTCCAGTGATCCATCCACTGAAAAATACACAAGGCTTCATGGCTCTTGCACTCTAGCAAACTGATTTCGTGAGTTTAAAAGAATTATGCCCCACACAGAGGCGTCATTCACAATTCAGCACTTTCACTTACTTGCTGCAGCGCAAGGTCCCTTGTGGACAACCCAGATGGGTTTTTGAGCCTGACAGGACTCCAACGTCATCAGGCATTCGGAATCGTACGTGCGACTGTCACTGGCACACACCTCCTGTTTCAAATTGATAAATAGCAAAAGTTAATTAAAATGCACACGTTCAAATTAAATTCACTAGGGAAGTAATAAAGGAAATCAGAAACGGCCATTGAATATGTAGGTACCGACAAATAAAACTCTACTGAACAACCGAAAGCTAATAAAACTTTTCAAATCTGTTTCAGTCCGTATAATATTAAACTTTTGTAAATGGCATTTCATTCTCCTTCTCACACAGTTTGCATGTGCATACATCAATTTAAGAGGAAATAGGTTGGCATAAAAGATGCAGATCACGTGCGCCGACAAATATAGGTACATATTCTCAATATTTGCATCATTATTCATTCAACCCTGTGCTTTTATTCAGATTTGGGAAGCACAAGCCGAAAAACAAAGAGAACGGCTCACCAAAGACCTTTTTTATAACCAATATATCGGTTCTGGGCTATGTATATATTAGTAAGTAATATTCGTATAGATCTTGTTTGTTACATGGTCCATCGTTCTCGTAAACAATTGGATATTGGAGTAAATTTTGTCTTCTTGATATTGAAAGAGGTTGAACATCAAAAATGAAATTTTGTGTGGATATACCTACGTACTTTGCAAAAAAAATAATGTGCTAGCAAGTTCCACACTGAATCTGTCACTTCTATTACAATTGCCTATCATTGTCATCGGAAGTGAAGAAAAAACGGATAAAATGATATTTTACCTCATTTTCGGTAAGATCGGAACAAGCAATATTGCAAACGCAGCCGGCCCGGTCACCATCTTGTTCGCATTCCGCTCCATAAGTGCAAACAACCTCATCACAACTCCGGCCCAGATTTATGGGATCTGTAAAATTCAATTGAAATAACCGTTTGGGAAACCACGAACTGAATACTATATAATATAGGTACATCATCCATTCATACAGCACCCCATCATCCGGATATAACGAATCACTGCTGAAGTCTACTGGATTTACTAGCAAGCAGACTAAACTTATAGGCAGTTGAGATTCTAATAAAAATTTCGCCTTTTCTCTCCTTGTTCAAACCATGCTCTTGATCACCCTTGCCTGAACAGTTCGACACATTACTACATAGGTATACGGTATATGTACATGTATAAATTCGGGTGGTCTAAACTTGTACGTAGGCACATGACCAAATCTAAGCTCTTTAACGTTACTTTCACTTATCAGACATTTTTATAAGAGAACAGGATCGGTATCGCTCATTCATACCTGCCTTCAGCCAGAGAACGTCATATAAACTTGCACACTATATTTAATATTGGTATGCATTCTGTTTTTCTTATAAAAAAAATACTTCAACTTTCTTCAATTGATTTCTCTGATATATAATATATGACTAGTAATAACAGCAATTCTTTTAGACAATTTTCTTGACTGACCCGACCATATACTCTGTAATATATTGAAAATTTGTATATATGCCTATATTGTTTGCTTACAATCTCATATACTTACATAAAGCTTTATAAGCAGGCAAGTGTGTAAAGTGTAAATTGGCTATAAGTTGCTAAACTATGTACTGTGTACAGGTACATTAGGATTTAGAGGCAGAAGAAAGGAAAGCAGAATGAGAAACTACTAAAACAACCTACACTTTTTACACATGCGATTTACTCATCGGCCGGTCACCCTGTGAAAGCGCGTGCTACTGCGTTCTTATTTGTTGCTTTATTCATTTTTTACACATTTATTTTACACAATAGAACAGACCGGCATAGGTCACCCACGATAATAAAATAAACTTTACCAGACCAGAGGAAATATTATGGCTTGCTGGCATACCTACTTCATTTCATTTGCTAAAGAAAAGCTACGTTAAATGGCCATTGTAGTGTTGGACTGGAAGTTATTGTTTGCTGAAAACACGCCTTTGTTTGAGAAATGATCGTATTAAATATATCGACAATATGTACACCACATGGATATGTGCCTAGAGGAATATATTAACACAAAATATGAATCAAGAGTTACATTCGTTTTCCCCTTGAGACAAAACTGGGAATTGAGTTCATAATGTTAAACTAAATGTACATAACATTAATACTGACCAAGCGTTTTTGCTTTGCTCCTTTTGTGTTCATGTTTTGATTAAAATGCTTGCATATTGTACATAGCTTACCGTTAAGTGCATATACATTATCCATTTTTCTGCAAAACCCAACAATGTAGACTGACTATTTATACAGTAGAGTTGGAGTTCATGAAGTCAAGGCTTTTCGTTATGCATATATTTTTATAGATCTGAGACAACGAAACTATTATTACTTCAGAGATATGAAATATTGCGAAAAAATTGCTACAATTATTTATTAAAAGGTTAGAAAATTGCAGAGAGGCAAAATCTAGTTTTTAGGAAATGGCTGATACCCTTTTTTACTGTTTTCTTGGTGCGATTATTTGATTTTTCGCAACATGTTTCATGTCAACTGTACACTCCGCCATTCTTATCGGTCAACTCTACAGTTTCCTACATCCCAAGTCAGTAGACGCATTTAAATACATTCAGTCGATTGCTAGGCTGAAATAATTGTGTCAAGCTTTCAACATATATACGGTTGAACTTTAATCCTGCGACACAAACGGGTCCTTTTCGCAAGATGGTTCCGCGCTGACCAAAAAAGAATCTGTATTTAATCGGTGCACAAAACGGATACAGTTCTAATTCCAGTGTCATTAAACTTTCTCCACGCTTTGTTTTGAGATTTTAGACAGAGAAGGGACAAAGCAGTCATAAAGCCAGAACTGGACAAAATACAAACAACTCTGACTGTTCCTAATACTTTTAACAATGGTCATAATACTCATAATGTGCGATTATGTATTACATTACTGAACATGAACAGCGTGCATAATGAATATCTCCGGGATAATAGTAATACAGCTTATTATGATGATGATTATTGCTGTCGGTGTATAAAATGTAGGATTATGGGGTATCCTTCAATAAAAATCCTACTTTTACTTCATTATTTACCTGTTGTGCAACCGTACGGCCCTAGAAATTCCCCTTCCTCGCATGAATTACATTTATGACCCAAAACTCTGGACTTGCACTAAAAATTATAAATAAAAAATTATGTGGACGCAATATGAGAATATTTGGAAGATTACTATATTCATTCAACCAGTCAACTGTTGTTGCTTTCACCGGTTGTAGTATAATTCATGGTAATCAGAAACAAGAAGGAAATGGAATTTTCTTCGTATAAAGTACACTTACCACACAGCGTCCCGTCATCTGCTCACAGTCCTCGCGCACGGAACCGAATTTGGAACAGCCACAAGCTACACAATAACAATTTTGCGAAAACAAGAACAAGGAAACAGTTATGTAAAGGCAGAAAGGGTTTGGTTTTGACATATGTGTTTCAAACAGGCACATGTAGATGATGCCTAATTTTTCTTTTGCAAAGAAAATGTACGCGTGATTTGATATAGTTCGAAAAAATTGAATACAAAAATATGTAAGATTTGTATTTTGTACTTACCCATGCATCCAGTTTGTCCTTCTACGGCAATCCTATGAAGACCCCAGAAACCTGGTAGACATCTGTCGCATTTTGGACCACCGACTCCTGATCGACAACGGCCTTTTTTTCAAAAATTCAATTAATTATGTTATATTTAATTAATTATTATTCAAATAAAGCGCATATTAAACAAAGTAGACACTTTCGAAATTATTATGACGATTTTTCTTATCAACTCATGAACTCTAGCTAATTTGGTTCGATATTTTATGTAAATACATGACCACTTATTAAACAAAGTGTATCCACTTACATTCTTGAGTGACCGGGTCACACGTCTCTTCCACGGAACCAAGTTTGTTACAAAGACAGACGGATGGACAGCCAGCATGCTTTGGACCCATGGCGGAAGTGATTCCATCTGGACAGCAACCATATTGAGATTTTTCACATTGAATGGTTGCAACAGTAGAGGAGATTGGCTTGGCGGTTGTCGTGCGTTCAGATTCTAAAAGGAATCAGTAATATGATCAGAATTTTAACTACATTTAGAGCATTGAAAGGCTACTAGCTGCACTAGTATGAGATTGTATAGGGGCACATTGAGATCTCCTGGAACTCTGGACGGACGGGTGTCGTCTCGATGTCATAAACGGAAACTTATTATTTTTCCCATGGTTATAAAAACTCATTTTCCCTCGCTTCACCATTCCTTCCTGAAGTATCGCTTTTTTTCATCGAAGCTAGTCTTTTTGATAATTTTTTTGTACGATTATCTTCTAGATCCTCTTATTTTTAAGTGAATCAGATTTCAGTACTATTCAACTATAGGGCTAAGACTCATTATCATATCAATATGTCAAGGCCAGGACGAAATTCTCGGCCTTCCACCGCATCGAGTCGGCCCCGGACAGCAAACACTCCCCGAGGACACTTTCCATCCACTACTGGTGGGGGCGACACAGTTCCTGTCGACTTGGACGAAGAACTGCAAACAGTTCTAAGGAAAGAATACGACGAGGGTGAGGATGGAAAAAAAGAAGCCATTCATGATGTAAAGTCGGTGCTTCACCAAGTAGCCCAAGATCCAATGGCCAAACAAATGGATAAGCTTCTTCCCCGCTTTCTTGCCCCTCCAAAATCTGGTGGATCTGGCATGGATGATCCAAATTCACCAAGAGCTCAAACTTCCCGTAGCAAAAGCAAGCCACGTGCCACCCCACGCCATGCCAAACTCACAGCGCGTCCCTCTACAGCCGGAGCTAAAAGTGGATATCGAGTCGCTGAAGAAAGATACAGTGTTCCTAACATTCCACAAGAAGAAGTTGACCATCATGGTAGCATGAGAGTCATTACATCCGCTCCTCATATACCCGATTCCAGATATAGCAGTGCAGTTTCATCTGTACCAGCTCCAACCACCGCATCATCGTCATCCAAAAGAATGAGTAGATCAAGCAAAACGCTGGAGTCAACAAATACAGACGGCCAACAGCAACAGCACTCCAAGCAACGCTCACAAGACGCCTTGTCCACCACAAGTCCAGCGTCAGCAGAAGAGCAGAAAGCTCAACATGATTACCCAGAGCCAGAAGAAAGTGTGCCTTTCACAGAAAATCTTTTGGATGTCACAAGTGACACAGAGGAAACCGAAGAATTATGGAAATCTGACATTGTAGAACTTACAAGGATAAAATCTGCACCGAAAGTAAGTAAATCATAGAGTATCTCGCTATGTGTATGTCATTCTGTCTCATATGCTGTTCATTTATCTTTTTTGACTGTGAGCATTTGTATGGAGAAAAGTTTATTTTCACAGGGAAAGTCATACTGCGGTCCAGATTCACTCGAACTAAAATACAAAGATCCTATCTGGCCGCACCAACTTTTCCTCAACCAGATTCTCGCTCGTCTTCCCTCTCTCACACACTTGGTCTTGGATGGGAGTGAATTACGATTTCTTCGAGATTTGGGCAGTAGCCTCCAGTCTCTGATAACTCTTTCAATCTGTGAGTGCGGCTTACGAAGTCTGGACGGTATTTACGGGATGCCGAATCTGAGAACTTTGATTGCTCGTAAAAATATGATCAGCATCCCAACTCAGTTGTCCTTTCTCCGAAAGCTGAGCTACTTGGATTTGAGCTCGAATCCTATCTCCTCTTCTGATGAGTTTGGCAGTCTGAGGCATTGCGGTGAGTTGCGGATTCTCAAAGTTTACGATACGCCGCTGGCTATCAACCATTCTAATTTCAATAAAGAGATCAAACGACTCGTCCCGCAACTCAAGGAAATTCATCCAAGTCGACTGTATGATCTCATTGGAATGCCAAGGCTGATGGTAAGGAGTAGTCAGATTACATCTACAGATACAATAGGAGACGATCAAAAACCAGGTCAAAATCAGGAGCAGATGTGGGCGGAAAGTAAACAAGTGGGAGCGGCCATGGTCGGTGGAGGAGAAACGAACAACAAGAAAGAAAAAAGTCGAAGAAATGATCCTTCAATGATGCCATCCCTGGCTTACGACGACGTCATGGTCGATCAGCCAAAACCTGGCATTGCATACCAAAAAATTGAAACAAGCAAAACACTCAAGGAGCAGGAACAGGAGCATCGACAGAAGGAGAGTGAAATCAAAGACGTGAGTTTGGGAACAGGAGATTTCACCGGAATTTTCATGGCTCCAAAGTTTTTGCAACATTTGGAGGAAACAATGCCACCGTCCACAGCAGAAGACCAGGATGAAGATGACGAGCTTCCAGAGGAACAACAAGAGTCACATCATTATCCTCATGAATCGTTTGGTGTTGCAGCCAACTTACATCAAGATGAAATATTGTTTCAAGAGGGTTCAACGAAGCTTGCAACTACTGGAAATGTTCTCAGAAGGAAATCTGATAGGGGTCTTTCCCAGCAACAACAACAACATTCCAGTAAAAATCATCCCAGGGGAGATGGAGACCCGGGATGCTACTAGAGATGCTACGCCAAACAAATAAAAACTTTTTCTTGTGTTTTCCCATTCCAATGCATTCATGTTTTTGTCTTTCAGAAGAAAAAGAGAGAAAACAGTCACTACAACAGTCCTTCTGTTGTGTAATTTTATTGCGCATGGATGACGCGTTCATACTACAAACGAGATATTTTCAATGACCCATTCAACATGATTTATGCTTTGTGATAAAAAACAATGATGGAAGTAAACTGTTTTTTATAATTCCTTTGCTCAAAATACATGAACCAATATTTCATTACAAAATCTGTCCTTCAACCTGTCCACCTGAGTTCATATCTTCTCTAATTGCCTTTGACTTTCTCTTACTAAAGCCAAAATGAACAAAAACGGGGTAACTTGACGCAAGTGAAATCCGAGTAATTATTCCAGAATATATTGCTTACGTATTTGCATTTAAATCTAGGTACTTCAATAATATTCATTTCATTGGCAAATACGTTACATAATCATATAAAAGAGAGGAACACGAAAAAGGAGAAATTTGAAAGAGCTATCGTGGTCGCAGCCACTAAAAATTATTATTGTATTCATAAGGTTGACCTATATTTTTGTAGACTCCATGGGTAAATACAACAGTCATCATCATACTTCAAAAGGGTGAAAGGAAGAGGAAAATGTAATGGCCGAGAAATAAAAATTTCTCTTATTTGGTGTAATGCAATCAACATATCGTGCGAAAAAAACACACAAATAATAACGTCACAAAAAGGACATAATAACGTTCCTTTTGAGTACCACTGGAGGGACTGGAGGCAGCAGCAACAGCAATATAATGTAAGCACAAGTAAAGGAATGGTGTAGCATTTCGCAATAATGATCGCAATCACAAAAAAAAATATAATAATAATAATAAAAATGTTGTCATTTCCGCAGCAGTTCAGAGAACACACACACACGACACATATTTTCCATCTGCTATGTAACTGCGGCCATCTTAATGCATCTGACATTTCCTATTTTTTCAACAAGCATGTTTTAAGTGACAGATACGACGAGGACAGCAACGCAATGAATATCCCATAATAATTTTGTGTGTATAGTAATTTCAGTGCCAGTGCCAAGAACATTTTCTGCTCTTTTTTCCCAGTCGTAATAATAATGATAATGGTTGGTTATGGCTTGGACTGCTCGTATATAAGCACAAAGGAAATTTACTGGCTGAGGAAAAGTACAAGAAACGAGAGGGAGAAAAAACAGTTGTCATATTTTTTAAGAATTTGTTTTCACTGCGCAATTTTTTTGCTTAGATATTTATGGAAAAGAAAGAAAGAATATTGCAGATTCGTTTTGTGCCCCAAAAGCAAAAGCTCGTCGACTAAAAATGCCAAATGCATTTTCCAAAAGAATGAATACGCATCATCAGCATACTATTTATATTTTTGTCTTGAGGGAAATAAAAAATGACCTCCATTACGCAGATGCCTGCATAAAGATGTTTACAGCAGTTTGCCCAAACCAAGAATAGCATGTTACATTTCTAAAATCGTAATCTTAATTCATTTTGCAGTTTCGTATTCAAAGGGCAAACGGAAAGGTTAAAGACAATGAACACTGAAATTCCGGATTTTGAGAAATTGTAAAGTGAAATTCCGATTCTTACGTTTTCTGCAGCATTTTGCGAAGGTTTGAGTGCGATGACAGTAGCTTCCGGAAGGACAGTTTGTTCTTACAGGTCCATTTCCGCAGTATAAATCTTCTCCAGTTCCTAGATTCTTGAGTGGCTCATCTCCGTGACAAGGGCGAACTTCAATTTCTGGAAACGAGAAACGAAAAATGAATCAGCGTCTTGCCATCATAAATGCGAGCAAAAGAGTCACACTATGTGGAAAGGTAAGTAGAGTGGGAGTTTTTCTATCTATTTCAACGGTAATGGTAAAACTTTTTTTCTTGAAATGATTTCATCAGCATTATATGTTGCGCTTTCCAGAAAACATGTTTCCCAAACGTCAAAAGCACATGTAATGACTTTATGTTGGCTGTCGTTAGTTGATGTATAGTAATACGTAATAAATACCTTCACAGAGTTCCATGGGTCTAGGTCGAAGTTCCGTCTGGCGGTGACAAGCCTCTCTCCTCATCTCACATTCCGTTGTATACAACTTCAAGTCGGAAGCGCACACGGGGTGACCTGGAGCAAAAGTGCAATTGAACTGACAGGTGCATCTCGGGAAACCATCTTCTCCGAGCTCACAAATGGCTCCATAGTCACATCGAATCGTCTCACACATTTTAGGCTTTGGTTGGGATTGAGGTGGATACACGTTCGATGATGTTTCAAACGTGTTTTCGAATCGTGAGCTAGATCCTCCTGCTGATGACGAGGAAGTATGATGAAAGTCCAACTTTTTGGCTGCACTACCACTTCCGTGTGATCCCCCATCATTTCCTCCACCTCCGTTTATCGCAATGGACGTACTTCCGCCACCTAATCAAATTACAGTCAACCCAACAGACCATGTTAACATCAGAACACAGTGCAAAATTACCTGAACTCTTTTCCCTTCTGGTTTCTACTTTGTGTCATTCACACAAAAATAGAACCATTATGTTGCACCATTACACTGGCATTAGATCAAATAGCACATGCAATTACGTGTCGAAAATAACAACAGGAAATGGAAAACCAAAAGTTGCACTGTATTGCACACTAGAGAAAGCTTACGGTTAACAAAATTAGTAGCATATCAGAGAGGAAAGTGCAGACTGGTGAATACTTCAGTTTATGATATAGATACAACTGTTGTCTTCAGTAAGCAGTCAAATAGCGATGATATATTAAAGTCTATAAGCGAGAAACATCCAGCCAGTATCGCACTTTCTCCCAACAACTTTCTCTCAATATTATTAGGGATTACAGGATCGATCTAAGCAGAAAAGTGAAAAGGAAGAAAAAATGAGAAGAATTTTTACACTTCTCCAACAACTGACATCGACAAGACATAAATCATCAAAACAATATTAAACGTCTAATAAGTTGCATGATGCTACACAGTGAATATTGGAGGGAAATAGAACGCTTCACATTTATTCTGAGAACGTATTCTACAAGCTCTCCTTCCGAAACTTGCACATTGCAAAAACTTAAGGCTATATATACTTGGCTAGCAAGGTAGAAAAGTTTGTTTTATTTCCTGAAAATGACAATGAAATTTTTGAAACAAGATTTTTGTGCATAAAAAAGCAAGCATGTCATTTTAAAGTATATCAAAGGAATATCAAGAATACATGAGTTTTAGGTTTTACAACTTGAGAACTTGGAAAATTACATAATGCAGTTGTAGTATGTGATGTGTAGCACTAGAGAAAGAGCAAAGGACATCGTGCATTGCAATAAAAAGGTTAAAGAGCAAACGGCACCAATCACTTATTTTCTCGTCTCCGCACAAATGCAACCTTTAACAATAGACGAAAATTTTCATTGAATATCTTCATCATAGCCCCGTGGATAGTATTTTGGCAGCAAACGTTGCATTACCGTCTCCAATGAAAATAGAAGGAAATTGATGGATACAATTAATCTCATGCCAAAATCACATCACAAGTGGTGATAAAACGGTAGCAAACAGAAAAAAGAAAGTGAAAGAAGAAAAAAAGCGATATTGGAAGGGGAAAACTTTTCGTGAAGAAATTGTGACCATCATTCCATTCAATTAGAAATACATAGCTTCTGCAAGCACACATGCCATTGGATTATTACATTTATAGTAAAGAAGACCAATAATAGCGAAAGGCACACTCTCATGAAAACACCAAAAGCAAATAAACAGTCCTTTTTCCTTAATCGACATAGTTCAAAGCTCAAAAATTTCTATTACATTACATTACGGAACGCTGTTTTGGGTCTACCTACAGTCACAAAAGAAAAAAGTCTTTCTTCCGCTTTCACCATTCATCCACATCAAAAATACATTGTCCGACAAAAAATTGAGAAAAAAAGAGCATAGAAAAATAGTACCATTCAGGCATACAGAAGAAAAATCTACTACTTGATATAATATATCTGCATTAAAAGTTTTTTTTTCTAATAAAAAAGAAGGAAAAATATCTGGCAATTTTTATCCCAAAACATTTAAAAAATGAAATTGCAAAAATATTAATCATCATAATCATCGGCGTGTTTCATTGCGAGTCATACCAATGGCAGCGGACAGTCCCTCTTTACAGTCGCCGTAGAAGTGGACAGTGAGCGGATGGACAGTAGTGCAAGCAGCTTTCTGAAGCTCACATTCATTCGTGTAAGTGATCAAATTGGAGCCGCACACTGGCTCTTTACTCAAAGGACATTCCGTGGGACATATGCACACACCTCCTTCACACCGTGCTCCAAATTTACATTGCACATTAGCACACAAACCTGTGGTGAGTGAAAGTAGTAATAAAGGCACACATTTACATACAAATAAATTTTTACTGGTGCACTAGTCAAAAGATTGGTGGTAAAATTACAACATACATGTATACAAGTATACATATATACACAGCCATATATAAACACAAAAGTGTAGAGATGAGTTAAAGTATATGAAATGGACATTCTAATATTTACACAGTGAAGTATAAAAAAGTGCAAAAGTACAGTCGAAATTAATGCGATACAGACAGAGGAGCGTGCAATGCAATGAAAAGTAAAAGTGAAAATGATATGCTTTCTATTGCTGCTTTTAGGTAGGCACTTCTGTAGTCAAATGCTCTTGATTTGTATCTAAGCGGTTGTGTGTTTTTGCCAATATCATTTGCCCACCAAATATTTATTACCTTTTCAGGAAACGCGACCAGAAAATGGAAAATGCAAAAGGTTTAATATGGCAGAGTGGGTGAAGTAGCAAAAATTAAAAAAGAGAATTTAAAATGATTAGAGAAAAATTTGGGAAATTGTCACTTCATGCCATTTAATTTGCAGCAATTATAGAATTACACAACATGTGCATGATTAAATTTGCGCATCAAATGAGGACTTGTCACCATAAAGTGAAATGCTGTCAGCTCTAGCATGGTACAATAAACAGTGAAATGTTGCAATGCTTTGCTACTCACCAGAAATCAAATTTAAACTGAGGCAGTACAAATTACACACGTGTGCCTTCTCATGAGGCAATGATACCAATGATACATAATTCAAAACCACAGGGTAACCTGCAGTACACAACTACAAGTACATACAATACTAGCGCTTTGATGAATACCTATAGTCATGTAATCTATACATTAAATTAAATGCCCACAACAAATCAACATTATGCATGACTGATAGCCTATATAACTTGCTAACTAAACTACCTTTGTACACTTATATGTATTCTTCATTAGTAAAGTAAGTGAAGCATTTCTAATTTTCTGATGAAATTTTTCCATATAGCTGATGACCTCAACTAATTCCCTTTTGCCAATATATCATCTGCCCAACGGGCAAAATGATCTTAGAAAGTCCGATTTTATTCCTTGGCTTTCCTTCCTGTTACCCATTTACGACTGATTGCATACTTGTAAGTATGAATAGAATAGAAGTAGTTGTAAGTAAGTGAATAAAACTGTAAATCAGGTTCAGAGAACCATATTATTGGGAATAAGTACATGTTATTTATTTTAACCGACGGTTGTTAGTTATAGAATATGCAGGTCATGGGAATTAGGTAGCCCATCTAGTGCAACACTAATGACGACAATAATAGAATACGCCCTCTTACAATACTGGCACAGAGTCGGCATTTCATTCATTCAGTTTTCTTTTATAATTTTCCTTCCGGCCTTTGTCTTTTATTTGCCTTATTGCCCTAATCCTTATAGTCAGTCATCCCAAACCAGAGACTGTGAGACGATCGACCTAGATTATGTGTATACACGTTTTACCTACCGCTATTGTCTACTTTGCTTGTTTCTTTCTTCAGAGAGAAAAGTCTGAGAGTAAGGCCACCCAACTATTATTACACTCTTCTTTCTCTTTTCTCTAGTCTACTTTCACTTTCGCAAATGAACTTTTGTATTCCAAGAATGCAAAAATGAGTTAAGAGTTGCGACGTTAGGAGAGAATAACTGGGAAAATCAAAGAATGCAGGCAACTTCTCTTTGAGACTCTTCTAGAGCAGAAGAGAGAAAGTAAGGGGAAGAATATTGAGTAAAAGAGAAAATTTTCTTGGAGAATACTAACTTGATTCAGCTAATGTATAAATCTTGAGCAAACATTTATCATCATTAGAAATACTGTGAGTCTGAAGAGAGCGTGAGCCAGCTTTGGATGTATTTGTGGTGGGCCATGATAATGGTACCAGCCATGCGTATGCGTCTTTACATTATACAAACACATATAGATAATATGAAAAATGCTACGCAGATACTCGGATCGTAAGCCTATTTATCGTGTGTCGGAAACGCTTAATATAAACGGTTTACATCTTTCTAGAAATTTTGAGTTAAAATTGGAAAACTTGCAATTGATGAAGTATTTTATTTATGGGTAGCTCCTAATAAATTGAAGTAATATTCAATGATATGGAATTCTTTTATGCTTACATACGATAGTATATGTTGCATCATATTTCATAGCTACTCTACCCCTTTTGAACTGGTAGTATGCTTTTCTTTCTTCTATAACAGGCTTAGCGTCATTACTATTACCCAAGTTTCTGTTTAAATGGATGATTACATCATGATGATCACGACGATATGATTAAAGTAAGTGCCGTAAGCAATCCCGCAAAATTTAGTTCCATATTACGCACCAACTGGCAGTAACTATCCCATGCATATTACTTCTACACTTCGAATGTAAAGGATGTTTATTTTCTACAATGGCATAATCTTGTCCTCTTCTTTTGTCTAACCATTTGGAAATGGAAGTTGGTGGCAGTATGTAGATATTGCGTTAAAATAACATACGCCCAAACCGGAAATGGTAGCTAAATGAACAAAAATTTACGCATGGAAAAGAGAAAATCGGAAATCTTCATGGCTTCTAGGCTTTTCTACTTCCCAACCAACACACATATGTGCACAAGTGAAAATAACTCGAAATGAAGGAGCTAAAACTATTCTCTTTCGTACTGCACGTTGCTGCAATTATTTTATAAAAAAGCCAAGTGCTTGCGTGTAACTGAATAAAGTAGCTAGATGAGTTATATATGAGCTAGTACAAAGCACAAAGTCGGTCTATTCGTTTTATCAAAATGGAGAGAGGAACAAAAATGAGTGACTGCTGTAATATATGCGGAACATACTGATGCATTTTTTATTTTCCGAGTGTGTAGTTCATGTCATTTGAAAATTTCAATGCCATGTTCTTGGGGATGACAGAAGTTTCTGATATGAACAGTAATAATGATGATGGCATTTCAGTTGCTTGCATACACACGCAATAACATACAGTGATAGATAGGTGAGAGGCCTTGCAAGTGATGTGTACTGGAATGTAATGTAGAATCCACACTGTACCATTGACTAATGTACTAGACGGTTTACATTATCGTACAAGCTAAATCTGTTAAAAGGGAATTCATTTTTCAATCAAATGAAAATGGGATCCTCTTTTCCTCTATTCCTCTCCTGGATTGTGCATACGTTCTTCTATTTATAGCATATATATTTGGGTAGAGTTGATAGAGACACAGAATTATAAAATGTTGTAATATGACTTTTTCCTGTGATGATGAACATGTGTCTCCTTTTTGAGCAGCTTGTAGAACTAATACTACAACCTATTACATTGGCTACCTCTCATGCATCACATTGTTCTTTCCATCACACTCAAATATGTCATGTTTTCCATGTCACGTGCACCTTTCCTGTTCCTATATTGCAGTTTTCCCTCTCTCTCTAGTCTCTGCACAAATATTAGTCACAATTCTGATTTTTAGATCAGTTCTGCTGCTCAAAAGTAAACTCATAAAATCAACTTTCACTTTTGGAGTGGAATAAAAAGCTTAAAAGAGCATGCACATATAACACCGACCGACAACCAACTGAGCCATCTGCTTTCTCCCGTAAAAAAGTTTGGTAGTTAATATCGAATATGAAATCAAAAAAGTTTTCACCAAGCTAAAGCACAACAGTAATGTGATTGTGCAGTAAAAAGTTTGATCATCAAATCAGGAGAACCATGCATTTTCTCTTCCGGTATTGAAGTTTCAGGGTTATATAATTTGTTACTAAATGCACAGTATATTTGCTATGCTTTCCATAAACAATAACAAACTTTAATGGGAACCGAGAAAATATCTAGGTATCTATCTTATTCATGCCTTTTCTTTAAACATGTCCCATCAGAATGAATCTTTTACTTTTGATTTTCTTGTTTTGTAGAAGATAAACCATATTGTCGAACAGTTAGATACAAATTACATTGTGATTATCTACAATGTGTATCTCTAGCACAGTGAACACTTAATTATTTTTTGGGTTCGTTCATATTAATTAGTGCAAAGTAGCAATGCTCAAAAGCTATGTACAAGTGCTAGGTTTTAAGCACATTGCATGCAAAATGCGAATGGAGTGGTGTGATTAATATGTTTTATGGTTATAGGTTTTATTGCTTTCTTTTGATTGAAGATTAGCAGCAGGTAATTAGTTTTACGTTTAAATATATGAACGATTTTTACTTGCATATTATAATGCAAAGTCATGATTCAAGATGCAGCGATGCAAGAATACTTACGTAGTCTCTATGGTGCACTTAATGAATAATATGCTATACCACTTTAAAGCAAATATCGATGCTGGTGTATGCGTATATATAAATGATTAATTCGAAGCCAATGAGTCAGTTTTGTATATATGGAAATAATTATTAATACTTGACTGAAAATGATAGCTTTTTTATGTAAAAACTTTTTTTTAGAAGATTCATTATTTACCACAGTGTCCTTTGCTAGCAACCATGACGAATTTCTGCTGCCGACAAGCTGATTTCCGGAGTTCGCATTCGTTTTCGTATGTATCACCATCCGTGCCACACACAGGAGCCATTGATAGGGAGGAAATCTTCTCAAAATTTGACATAAAAGAGAGAAAAATTTGTTTAGACAAGTTATTTATTAAATGCAATGCATCTAGATGATGGAGTTAGAAAAATTTAATGCATAAAAATGACAAGGTTTTCCACTGGGATTCATAGTAAAAACAGTGGGTAGGGAATTTTACGAAATGTTTTGCTAGTTCCGAAAGCATTCCGATGATAACCATACCTCAGCACTGCAATTAACAGGGCATACGCATTTGGGTCCAGAAATGTCAGCCTCACAAACTGAATAGAAATCGCATTGCTTTTGGTCACATCCATCTAAAATTTGAAACAAAAATATATTTTAATACATCTATGGAAAGGCATAACGAAGTAATTGAATCAAATAGGTGACTTATATTTTGGTGATTGCATTGTGAGCTATAATATGTACAACATTCTTTGATTTAGACAGACACGCGCAGTGCTTACGTAGCACTCATATTTTCTTTGAAGTTGCATTGTGGTTAACTAATCTAATTTTGTGGTTGTGCTACTGACATAATCATAGTACATTGTGAAATAAACTATTACAAAAATACATTTAAAAGTGCAAAAGCATGCGAATTACGAACTGCGTGCAGCTTTCTCCTTGTGCAACAAGTAAGCAAGCATTACAATGTTTTAAACTACACTATGGACTTTTTCAAAAGCTCAAGCATTCAAACAACAAAACCAATTGCAACACTTGTAATTATTGATATTCACCTAAAAATTCATAAATGGCTTTCATAAAAGGTACATACGACAGAACCAAATGGTTCAAAAGTATTGTCATCCTTTGGGGTAAATCAAGATGCAAAAAGATTTGCTTCACTGTGCATGCCGTAACACCAATAGAACATTAGCATCATAAGAACATATTTCACGCTTTAAAATAGACATGGGCACGCACTTCAAGAAAACGAACATTATCCAATAGACGAAAAATTATGTGACACATTTGATGAAAATTTAAAAACAAATTTCGATTTCTCTGACAAGTAAATATCAAATTTTGACAGCTATATGAATGAATTTCGAACAAATTGATTATTCCTAGAGAAAATGGTAAACAGTTTTATATATGTTTTAAACACTGAATATTTGAAATATCACAATAAACGAAGAAAGTATAAAATGTGCTGCATTCCCAATCCAATGTGCATTGTTTTATGTCAAAACGACCGTAATTTCTATTTTCATATTTGCTCAAGGTTAGAAAGTTGTAAACTAAATTATTATCTCTGCAACAATCACACCCCACAGTTTTGACAGTCACGTAGGAATTTCTGCCAATTAGCAGAAATAGGGTTTAAAAAAAATTTAAGTCACAAATGGCACATTTTACTTAGTATTGCATTTTTAAAGTAAATGAGTGGGTCGGAAATATGAGGCATTTCCTGGTTTAAATGATGCATATGACCTTCAAACCTTGAGTATACGAAAACTTAGCCGTCAGCTTTTCACATGTCGTGCAGACAGATAGAGGTATAAACATGAATCTTTTAAATTTAATTACGTTTTACGATATAGGTTTTGCAATAGAAACAAAAGATGTATAGTGAATGCTTACAGCATTTTGTTTGTGAGACAATGTTTGGTTGTAATTCCCTAATAGTAAGCTTTCCATTCATTCAATCACTCAATAGTCAATAGATCCCATAATTATTTTACACGCAGATTTTTACAATTGCCCAAACTTGTGTGCAGTGAAGTTAAAGTAATTACTTTTGTTAATACAGAGCATTTTTGTTCAAAATATGTTCTTACCGTCACCGCTAAAATCACGAATTAGATCTGCAAAGAGGAAAGAAGCAAAACATACCCTCGAGTTAATAAAAATTAGCTACAATACACAATACAAACAAACTCTATTTAATTTAAAGGAATGTGTTAATTTGAACGGTATGGACTGATGACTAGATGTCGGCAAGTCGGCAAGACTTTTGCCGATACTGCATTTAAGTTCTTAGTTTCAGTTTAAATGAAGAAAGCAGGAAACAAATTATAGTAGAGGTTGGTATTGAAAAAGTGTGATAACATATTGTAATCACACTACCTTATAAATATTAAATTTTCCCTATTAAACATCAAAATATGAGAAAGGTAAAATCTGTGGAACATAGTATTAGTCCAGCATTAAGAAAAGTCATGAAAGCCATGCGTTTTTCCGAAGAAAATGGCACCGCGTGTCATTCACAAAATGATATTTACCTGCAGTTCACATATATTTTAAATTGTAATGTTTAATGATCTTGGATTGAAAAGGGAATTCACAGGCACAATATTCAGGTCAGTAGTACGGTAAACGTTAGAGAAAAACATTTCTCTAATAAGGGGTACATTTTCTTTTCACATCAAATGCCAACCTTACGTATGATAAAAATTTCAGGAATGCACTATTAACTCAACTATTGGAAAATTTAAATGAAGAGTTTGGAAACTTAAGAAAATAAATTCAAAATGCACTAACATTAGCACCTTATTCAATTAAACAAACCGATTTCAAGCTGATTTCAAAGACAAGACTCAAGCAAGAAAATAGGTTGCGAGTAAACCACACACCACACTACTACAAAACTAAAAGTTAGCTTCAGCTAACAATGAATAAAAACATGTTCTGAAAACATAGATTTTTTTCTATTCACTAAAATAATAACCTTGGTCATCCGAACATTGAATCTATTTCTTTCAAAACCATTACGAGATATTATGAAGTAATGGCCGGTAACCAGTTTAACTTTCACAGTACTATTTAAAAGTATGTTTGGAAATTTAGAAGGCCATAAGCTTGATTAAATTTTTAAATCCTGAAACCCATTTTTACTACATGTTTCTCTACTTGAATTGCAATCATTTATCATCACACCCTTTGGCATAGACGACGGATTATTAATTTTGACCTTTAAGTACTAACACGTTTCATTTTAAAATAGTTTTTATTTTATGACGATTAAATGAAAATTACTTTAAGGGAAAGTAAAATTGCAGCTGGAGCAACACTATTTGATAATTTCTAATGGAAATGAGACCTACGGAATACGTACAACTCGTGTCTGAAGAAATAATAAAACTAATAAGTTTTCAACTACCAACTCTATACATTCGACCATATAAATTTCCGTTAAATGTTAGATTGAGTGAATGATTATCTCAAGGTTGTTCTTTTTACGACCTCACATGTATGATTAAATGCTGATTATTCTGCTGTTAGTGGCTGTGCCTGTTAAATAGCTTTCAAGGAATATTCTGGAATGAAATGTAGCTGGGGCTTATTTCATTGTTTAAATAATTGTCTTATATCATGTGACAAGTTGTCGTGCGTGATTTGGTTCGTTGGACTCAAACTTTACATTTGTCGCTTTTGTCTTCTCCTCAGAGTTGAAATACGGGAAGGGGACATGGGACATCGAGATGTCGTGGGTTTTCAAAACAGCAATATAAGTTCTAAAAGTAAAATCTTATTCGCCTTGATTTTACGTTTACCTTACGATAAAATTACGATAAAAGAAAACTGAGCAAAAATAAAATACATATCACCACCGCCATAAGAGTGCTATTCTACACAACCACACGATCAGCCTATAAAAATTATCCACTATGACTTGGCTCCGTAAAGTTGTTTCCCTTTCCCTGAGGAAAACAGCAAGAGAAAGCAAGAAAGATTCTATTTACTTTGCAACAACAAACCATTTTATGTGATACACAACACGTATATATATATTTTCCTTATCGTGGGTGTACCACTTGAGGGAGTTTTTGAAAAAAAGAGAAAGAAAAAAAATACCCAAAGAATGGCAAAAAGTCACAATACGGTATATCATATACATGGTAATATTTATATATACTAAACACAACAAAATGAAAGAGAAAACGGTACCCAAATTCATTGTACACTTTTGTTGCATTGTGTTTTGCTGTTGGCATACGTAATATTTTACACTTACTACAGAGCCCTGTGTATATCACGTGGATGGAGGTATTAGTTGTACAGGATTCCAATCGGAGTCGACACTCATTCTGATATGACATCCCATTGGAGCCACAAACTGGGTCGTAGTCGGAGGAGCATTCCGGACACTCGCAAGTTGCAAAGCCGTTCTTTTCCTTGCAAGTAGCTCCTGGCTGACATGCATGTTTGGCACACGCACTCCCGCTTTCTACTCCAGAGAAGAGGAAGAAAAAACGAAGAATAACAAAAAATATGTATCAGATTCAGATTACTATTAGAATTACATAAAGTATGTCAAGAGAGATAGATACACATACAAAAGAAGAACATCAATGAGCGCTTGCACAATAGAAGAATAACATCTGCTACTATGACTTGAAGATAACCCAGCCTTTCTTTTGCTACTCCTTTTTTACACTAGTTTTTCCAGTCCGTTGACTTTCCTTTCTGCTCTGCGGGAACCAGTTTTTTTTTAGGTACTGAGACGTTCAACGTTTTTTGGTACTTCAAATCCCATCATGATTCATGATGACCATACTAGCACTATGCTATCTCTACCAATAAATTATTGCAATATGATCAATGCCAACCCTGACATTGTGCAGGCTGGGAAATCCTCATATATGCTATAATGCATACGCGTAAAATATGGAGACGATCATTTGAACAAAACACGGTCGCCTGCCAATGTGAAACTTTCTTTATGAAGGTTAGCTAAAAGCACCAGACAAGCAGATAAGGCGATAGTGTAAATAAAACGGAAGAAAGTGCCTTTCTCTTTTTAATAAGGCGTGTGTCGCCCGTTGTCTCCCTCCTTTTCATTTTCCTTTTTGTGATGACTTGATGAGATGGAGGAATGCCTAATGAATATACACACTTCTAGACTCCCGTTTTAATGATTCAAAATAATGACTAATAAACATGCCCGCTTTTTGTGTACCGGATATATCCGCATTTCTATTTATTTTGTCTCCAGCCATCCACTCCTCCTCTTTCAGTAAAAGTCATAACAATAAATACCACTACTACGCCACATGCACGCTCATTTACGTTTATGCAAAATGAAAAGAAAGGAGAAAGTGTTTTTCATCCTTTTTCTGTTTTAAGCGCTACATATACCTTTTCTTACTCGGTCGAAAATTAATCATCACCTCTACCACCACCAATACCACTTTCTACTATACTTTCCCATAATAATGTGCTGTTGTGCTCTTACATCATGCTACACACAAGAATAAATACGGGTTTCCCCCTTTTCAAAAGTAACGGTCATAAACCACGTTCTCTCCAAAAAGGCTCATACTTCAGAGAGTCATTAAGATAGCAAAGCATTTTGACTCTCTTTAAACTCTCTGGAATATGAATTCTTTCAGCAAACTTGCATGATAGAGAAAAGTCGCAGCAACAAAATATTGCCACTGTTGCTGTTCTATGCGTAGCTTGAATAATATGCAAACTCATATATTCAGCCCCTACAAAATAGGATAAGTATCGACACTCGACACAATTTCGCTTTTACAAAGGCAACTTTATGTTATGTGCATCGTACTATACAACCAACCATCGCCGCCGCCAACAGAGCTTTTATACTCCTGTCATTTTTTACATGCCATGCTTTTTATTATTTGGCACAACAAACATGTCTCCACACACGTGGGTAAATAGAGGAAAAGAGGACAAGTATTAAAAAAGTAACTGTACATACTTTTAGGAAAGTACGTGCCTTTTACTTATGCTATCACCATCCACCAACGAAACCAACAACCACCACACCATGTGCACTACTGCCACCAGCTCCAGCCATCATTATGATGATCATAATCGTAAACTTTTTTTAAGGAATACGGCCATGCAACGAAATACTTTGCCAAGCCCGGATGCTAAAAAAATGTTATAAAATCTGAAGAAATGAACTCTCATTTCCTGATGTCATTGGTGGTGGTGCAGGGTGCATGCATACAACTTGCTGATATGTATTGTTGTGGTTCCTACACATTAACTATACTTTGCCTGGAAATTGAGCCATATTGTATGCATGCAATGGGCTGCACATTTTATTTTTGTGCATACTACATCACATCATATATTATGACTACTGGTTTTGCACGCATATGCAGTTTGTGCATGAATGAACAGAAAAAAATTACCAACAATTGCATTATGGCAGCTGCTGCTCCCAAACCAGCAATTTTTTGTTATGTGTGGACAGCAGCGGTTCCTTTCTATAATTGAAGTGCTTATATGCACTTGCTTGGTGCCCTTCACTCTGCACATTTCTCAAAATCACTGGGAATGGGACAAAATTTAGTAAAATGGATGTAATTTACGGGGGAAAATAAATTTTCAAATGAAAGGGTATTTTGTGTGGAGAAAGTGGTAGAATTACGTAAACTGCATGACATATCCAAATGTACATGTACGTTGATTTTATGTTGTGTCAAATCCTACAGACCATGTTTCCCTCGACACCCGACACATACATATGAGTGGCATGAGGAACGCGATGTAAACGGTGGTGCATGAAAAGTTACTCGACAAAATAATATTCAAGGTGTTCTTTCCTGTATAATAATAAGAGAAATACATATCTCATGCCTAGTATGTATTTTTACTTCCTACTTCCTACTAGACATCATATTTTTCTGGATGTTTCGTGTCCAGTAAATTTTCCGCTGTTTAGGAGGAAGAGAAAGGGTGGGAGAATGGATGACGAATGAAAGCAGAGAAACCACCTTAAAATGAGAAAAGCTGTCAAAAATATCCGGGAAAAATCCCTGTTCTATGAGCAATGCATGTATTTGCTACACTTGTTCTTTGAGTACACTAGAGTGGAAAATGTAAAGTAAAATGTCTTTTGACTCTTTTCCGCACTCACTCAAATGTATCACAGTTTATTTCACAGCTGCTTATCACTACTCCTGTCACAAAATATCCATAAATGGAGAAGAATTTGTACGTGCATCACGAAAGATAATAATAATATGTGGTAGCGGTTGAGAAGAGAGGGGAAAGTTGATGGGTGTAGCAGACGCAACGTTGACTGTACATTCATTGCTTCGTGTTGAATGAACGGAGAAAAGTTTCAGAGAAACAGTCGGAGGATGACTACTAGCAGATGAAAGCGGAAGCCAAATGTAATAATAGGGAATCATTAAATTGTCATGTCAAGTTCAAAAGTTACGTGAACTGGTTAACTAACAACAAACAAAGGTGGGAAGTATCGGTGATAAGTCTAAAAAGTATTTCTGCACGCACGCAACTAGAAACAAACTGCAGACCATCAATTATGTTAAAAGTTGTGGCAATGATGATGGTGATGATGATATATCTTGGTTTCTTTCGTTTGAGAAATTTCATAATCGATTTGTGGCGCTTATGATAATTTGATGGTGGCAACAGTCAATAGCATTGTTTGTCAAAAGTGCATTCAGTTGGCGAATCGCGAGTCTTAAAGAGAGAGAAATACATTAAGGATTTTCCAAGAATTCCCCATGTGTAAGGATGCGCTTTTCATGTAGCGGAAGCCATAATAAAAATGTAAATCTGTAGTGCATGGCGCATGGAGTGGTCCCGAGAATTTTTTGATCAAATGGAAAGGATCTTTTCCTTTTGACTTTTATAAACCTTAATGGTCTCAAGTAACAAAAAAGGTCCGTGTACCTCTGAGTAGATGTTTTGCGACAAAGTAGCAAGAGAGATGTAATATGATGGGTGCTGGTTTTCTCAGAATGCATTATATATACATCACATGAAATTCTATGAGTATGTGTATGACTGACTGTGAGCAAGTAAACGAATGACTGACTGAATGAATTGATGCAGAATGGCAGGAGGCATACGGCATAAAGAAAGGGAGAGAAACAAGCATGAGAAAGAAAAAAAGGGAATCTGAGAGTTTTCAAGTAGGTTTGAGCAAGAGTAAAAGAGAGAAAAAGAGTGAGTGAGAAGTACAAGTGTCAAACATAATGTGCTAAAGTTGCAAATCGTCTCGTAAAAATAAAGTGGCCATTTACGCTTGTGGTTATTTCTCTGAAAGAAAACCATATGAACCCTCGGCACTTTCACTCGTTTTTTCACAAAAAATTGTAGTCTCTCCTTTCTCTCTCAGAAACAAGGCATGATAAAAAAAGAACAACAACACAAGAATGAACAAGCATCAGGACACGCAGCAAGGGTCTCTTTCGTGTGAATGTCTATCTAACGACCGCGACGGCTTGCGATACATATATTTTTTGGGGTTGATAAAGACAAGCCCATAGTACCTATCAACATATAAACACATAAACTTGAAATGAAATACATTTTTTGAAACCCTCATTTCTCGTTTTGCGTTCTTTAATTTGTTGTTTTTTCAGAGATTTTGTATGGTCAATCGTGAAACGTCTCGTTTAAACATTTTCTTAGCATTAGTTAGTGAAAGTTTGGAAGCATAGTATGATACTATATAGAGTAGTGTGGTTGACGCTAATGTACTTATTGGTTCAAATTGACAAATATCATATTGTTTGTTTGTAAAGAATTTATGATTTCCAAAGGGCACTTGTGCAATGATTCCATGTTTAAACAATGCATAACGGTACCTCAAATGTTACACAATGTAACTCCTATATCTAAATGCTTTGCTAAATAGGATTGCTTTAAGTATTACGACAGATCACGAATTTACTTCTTTTATCGAGATCTACCACAGATCTATGACAAGTATATATGGTAGTTTCTGTCCCCGATCCTAAGGTCAAAACGGCATTGATTTATCGTTTTACTTGCATTCTTGCATATGACTACTATGTTTGTGCATGAGACTATATCAAATTACCCTCATCATACACCGCAGCTGGAAGTCTACTTAGTTCAATGTCAATAGTCGCATAATATGAAACACAAAATTCCCAACACAAAGACACTTTTCCCCTCTACAATTTTCCACTTTTCATTCTTCCACATAAATCATCATACTATACATGAAAACGCAGTAAAGGTCAATCAAGACTGCTTACTGACCGTTACGATACAGACGCCTTTTCTCTTTCATAATATTCTATTCGTATATCATGCAACATGCCCATTTACGCCTTCTCAATAAGCCTGATTACTTTTTTGACGGCCATGAAAGAAACTATAGGATTTGAACTTTTCATATTAATTTTATGGTATCGCCATCCGAATCAAGTATATTCTTGCTTGAAAGCTTCACTATTTTTAGATAAGTACCCATTTGAAAAAATGCCCAAGTTTTCAGGATAAGTAGTAAATTGTTATTGGCATGATAGCATCAACAAAATGGCTGACGCAACATTGTTCAAAGAATTTTTGGCCGGTATTGCGTGTGCACTCACATTTATCTTTCAAGCAAATCAACGAGAAAACGCAAAATGCATGTAACCTTCAAAACTCTCAATGAAATGAAGTAAGAAAAATCGTTACTTTCCATATTTATTTATATTATGGCAGGCATTCAAAAATGATTTGACCTTGAAATGAAATCAAAACAAAGGAGAAAGCAAATCTCGATCATCATTATTATCATTCTCAGGGAATGATGTCGCTTTGTTTCAAGAAGAACAAAACTAAATTACGTGTCAATGTCAGTGGGCGAAGTTTTTGGAAGTAAATAAAAGCAACACTGAAACAAAAACCTAGACACGAACTAAGAAAAAGAAAATTCTTGGAAAATGAAATGAACACCTACTCCAAAAATGTGAAGCCGAAAGGGTTAGCAGGTCTATTAGGGAACAAGTAGTTGTTAATAATAATACAGCACGCATACTGTCTCTCTTTGGTTCGTACACGTTGTGATAAATAGCAGAACATATGGGGAAAGTGGCTTTAAGGTTAACACTACCTTACGGATGAAAATTTTCGATAAGTTGTACATACGTAAATGGAGAAGTACAATGATTAGTTAGTATAACCAGCTCAACCAATATGATATACATACTTATTTTACTGTGTTTGGTTGGATGTGAGGTGGATGGACAAGCCATTAATGCGATTAAAGGATTGCGTGCAAAAACGTCGCCAACATATACACTGTACATACATCACATTGGAGAATTCACATAGGTATTAACATATAACATGCGGTTCTACACAGAATATTGTGTGGAGGATTGTATATAGCGTCAGGATCGTGACATGTGTATCATGTAGGAGTCTTGCATGTAATCTAGAAACTATATTTACTTAAGTAAGCAATCCAACAGTCACCAATTTTCTTGGGAGTTGCTAAGTTTGTTTACCTAAACTGCTAAGCTGCTGCTGGCTAGAAACTTGCAACATGATTCAACAATATTTATTTACCAACTCCCAGAAGAGCATTTTTCCATGATAAATAACGTGGCAGAATATAAGCATGGAAAAATCATGATAAAACAGTATTCAATAAAATGGTTGAATATTTACAAGAGGAGAGCAAAGAGCAAGTGCCCGATTACTAATATCATGGGATTACTAGCTGAATTTAATGTTTAACTCGAGACGTATTTTTTTGAATCAGAGGCTAATTTGAGTTTGATTGAAATACATACTCAAAACTTTTTGTATCGAAGTATTTTAACACTATTTTTAAAGATCATATAAAGACTTTTGGGAAATCTACAAAATCTCATGGTACACCGCGAGCCCTGTAATGTAATGAATATATGCTAATGTATGTCTTAAGTATTCTCCAAATTTTCTTTCAGCTATATCCTGTATACGTATTGTTTAAATATTGTGGATTGTCAGAGTTTCTGTGAGCAAAATCACACCGGCCCGGCCTTTTCTAACTCCACCCCAAAGTTCAGGGTAAGTAAGTGTGGGCAAAAAATGTGTATTTGCATTTCACTGAGAATTCGCGGAAAGCCCAATTGGTTCAACCCAATACAGGTGAGTCTCCAAAAAAAGTAATGAAAAGATGAATATTTATTTAAGCCCACATTTTTTCAGAACCAGACTTATGTAATAGTTAGCTGTAAAACTATCCATAATAATAATATACGGCTTTGCTACACTTCCCAAACATACTCGTTACAAACACCCTATATTCATTTTGCTACCATTTCAAGTTAAAAAACAGCTGCCTTAATTATACACACAAAAAGTCACTAACCAACTAGTGACTTATGATTTCACATTTTCCAGAAGAATTATTAGCTTGAATTTCGGCAAAGAAATGGAAAATAGGATCGATTTCTTTCCTTGTTCTCAAAATCTCACCAAAGTGGAAGGTTAACGAAGGAAAAAGAATTTGCATGTTAAAAGGTACATACATAAATGAAACACCTTCTCATCCTACTAGATGTAGCCTAATATGTATGACTTCTAAAAACATCCATTTTCACACACAAACACGCTCTTTGCCCCTCAACACCACATATTCGCTTTTGATTCATTCTTTTCATACTTTCCGTTTTTTTTTCGTTCGCACACACAAAAATCTTGAAGGAGGAAGCCTGTGCATTACAATTACAAACCTACCTAGAACCCCATAAAAATTCCCATTTGGTAAAAGTGAATTACTGAAAACGGCAAAAAATATGCCGCCACCTGGTCAAATCTTTTTATATGAAATAACTTGGTGATACACGTAGATCCTTATGCACATCACGCACGAATCTCAGATGAGGATGACTACCCTAATATTTTTCGCTTATTCAGAGAGACCCTTTCTCTTGAAGATAAAGAAAGCACCGCTCTCATCTGCTTGGCTTTTCCTACGCGCTCCTGCCTAATGAATATGAATATTTACGAAATCTGCAAAGCTCAGCATTGTTATTATTACATTTTCCCTCGTTTCGTCTTCTTTTTTTCCTCTCAAAAAAGTGGCATATGAGTAGCAGCTCCATTCAATCTAATGAATTGGCTTTTACTGACGTTGATGATGATGATGGCATGCAAAACTGACTTTTCTCTGAGCAAGAGACACACTTTCTCAACATCGACTATACATAGGCTATGGTACCATTTATAGCAAAAGAGTATATTACCCCCACGAAGTATATGTTTTTCTACTTTTATGAGTTGTGATTATGATGGAGAAAGCAATAAAAGGTATAAAAGGTATAAGAAGCTTATTGCAATTCTCATTCCGTCTAATACGAAGAATGTGAGCACATACTCGTGATGATTTGTTTGGAGGCGAAAATAGAGAAAATTTTGATAGAAAAATAGTCTATTAGCATATTCCATTTCTATTACTTCCCCTTCGTTGTTACTATTACCATCATTATTATTGTAATTTCCGACTGAGCAGGTGAAGAAGACAAGGAGAAAGGAAACGAAAGAGCTCAAGCCACCGGGACTTAAAGTGAAAAGGAATGAAATGAGCTTATTTTACTGTGCTATACTTGAAACAAAAATTGAAACAGTTGTATTCAGTTTCTTTCTCTTTGACGGCATTTAGAGAAAGGAAAATCAGGATATAAACTTCTAAAAGTGAAAAGAATAATAATGCTTCTGCATAGTCATCATTTACTATTGTTTGCTATACACTCAAAGAAGTAATACATCAGCACTGCCCTGCAATAATAATATACAAATATACCGACTCCCGACTCGTAATATTTTTAAACGGGCAGTATTTTAAATCTTTGATAGCGCATAACACGAAAGTATTTTCCTTCATTTTATAAGTAAAAGCCATAGTCATCTATGTTGTTTCTTCTATTTTAAGGGTATGCGTTTCGCAAGCTTTGAACAGCGCGAAAACTTAGTGATTTTCAACGAGAATATTTTTATTCGTCTTCTTGTGGTCTTTAAAATATCTATATTTCCTTTTCATAAGGAACTTGCTTCAAACAGAAATGAAACACTTTTTACCTTTATTTATTTTTTTACCTTTCACTTATTATTGCTGCTTTTGTTTGTTTATACTGTATTCATCTCATTCTGCTCTAAAATAAAGATTTTCCACTCATCTTTGTAGCGGTAAGATAAAAAAGAATTTAGATTTGGAGCGGCATGAGAGCCACGTTTGGCAAAATTCTGTCAGCATTATGCTTTTACTTTCGCTGATTATTATTATTATGTGCTGACTCTGTTTTTTTGTAGTTTTGTATGTAATTATTCATTTGTTCCAGTAGTGCAAGATTACAATTCAAGGGTTCAACAAAGGACATTTCGGCAAAAATTATAAAGAATAGTAACATGTACCTATCTAAACATTGATTTAAACCAGTGATATGCTGAATTAACACTTTTCATTTGGGCTTTTGTCAAGCTAAGGGTTGTGAATGATAGACTGTGAGAATTATTCTGTAGCAAATAGATCTTATTGTCAACGTAGTTCCCTTTAAAAAATGTAATCCTTTTCGATATATTAGAACTCATCCATGTAAGAATTACTAACTTGACTACTAGTGAAATAACACTATAATGTTGTGTATATTGCATTTATATTGTTCCATTTGGTTTTATGGTAAAGAAAGACGATGACGGCGAGATAATGTAAACCGTTTATAGTGGATACTCTAAAAAAATGCAGTGAAGTTGTGTCTGAAGAAAATACAGAGCAGAAATTAAGGAATAAGGGAGAAAGTAGTGGATTGTAAAAACCTAACAAAAACACGATATTTGAAGGCTGCACTTCTCTAGTCGGCAAAACAGCACTCCGTCATTCCAAGACAGGAAGACAGGATGAATGAAGAAAAGCATTTAAATTAAATCGCCACTAGACTTAATCTAAACCCCTGTCGTGACTTGATATAATATATAAATACTTTTTTGTTAATAGAAAAAGTCAACAAAATTGCTGCATTTTTCTACAGCTAGCAGCATATATTAAATTCAACATACAAATCACCAAAAGAATGCAATTCAATGTTTCCATTCACATAGCTTCCATTACGTATGCATTACGCAAAGAAAATGCATAATGCATCCAAAAATACACGAAATGCATGACGTAATAAATGTGTGCATGCATAAATTGAAAACAGTGCGTGAGGTTCCTCTCTGAAATGTTGAATACCAATGTTTGTTTTCAATAACGCTCTGAAAAACACTTGTACTTCTCGTTACTCACGATCAGTTTATAGTAAATTTCTTTTATCAGTGTAGATTTTCATTTCCTTTCTGCCTTTTCACTTACTGTCGGTCCATTAGAGAAAATAATGTGTCGGGCTATTTTGTAACAAGTGATTTTTGATATTGCTGCCATTTTAATACATTTAATGGTAATGGTGCAATGGGTCATGTGCACATTTTTGGGCATAAAAAACAATACTGGCTTTTTCCTCTCTAATGACAAGTTGCATGAAAAACAGAAAACAAAAAATGTGTTTTGTACGTGATTACGTGAAAATGGTTTTAAAAACATATAAATGAATAATTTTAATGAGATTGTGCCTTTGTCACTAACACTAGTAGAAATAGTTGATGATATTCTATAAGAGCTAGATTGACGAACCAACCTTCGTGAAGTGTAACATTTTGCATTTCATTTCCTGCTGCTGTGCTCATTACTCAACTTCTACTGACTCTTTATTAGTGATATGTATTTATATAATACGAACATGGTTTGGAAAAACAGAAAAGTAAATAATATTCACTCATTCCGTATAAAAATACAATCATTATCTACGTCATCATCTCTATTCACTTTTCCGCTTTCTCTTTTTCATTATTTCATTCTTTCATCTTCTTTCTTGGTGATACACATTTGTTGTACGTAAAATAGGGTGTGGCAGAAAACATTGAATTGATGACAGCAACAGTGTAGCTAGATTTTATGCTGTGTCTGGCTTTGCTACACATTGTTAGCTTTACTTGAATACAATACTAAAGACAGATTGTAAACGATGGTTATAAGCGCTTCTGTAACGGGATGAAATACAATGTTAATTGGGACGTTTTTTAATACACGAAACAACTAAAGTGAAATGTCTTGTTATCTTTTGAATTAATCTGAAAAACATTCGACTGTTTGCTTAAGGAAACTATTAGTGAAAGTGAAAAATATGAATGCGGCTGAATGTTTGATTCAGTGATATGTAATACATAAAATAGATGGAGAAATCTCCTTGTGAAAAAGTAAAAAATGCGGCGGGTGATTTCTTATGTAACTTGAGTTGTTTACTCTGTGGGAAATTGTGGCAATGTTATTGATATTGTGACAGGATAAGCTCTGGACTTCCAGTTCTAAATTCAATGATAATGATATGTGCGGAGTTGCCGGGAAATCTATACTCTTTTTGGCTTGTAGCGAAACATACACGTAGCGAAATTGAAAACAAATTTTAATACCTACATACTGAACAAACATTTGAAGCAATAATAGTGCATAAAATAACTTTAACAACCAATAGTATTGTGAACAACTTTCTTAAGAGTAAAACGATTAGTGTTTGGTTGCCGTTTGAAGAACGTTTACTTTGCCAGATGATATAACCTTGTGGACAAATACGTTTCGCAAATATCCGAAATCAGGCTTCACTTATGACTTGAGTCTAAATCAAATGATGTTTGCCGAAATCAGCCATGCAGTTGAGTAAATTGTATGTCTTTGAACACACTTTCTGTTCTCTCATTTTACAATCGTTAAGACGAAACTAATGTAATAGATGGTGGAGTGTTAGAGGTAAATGAAGAAGTAAAAAAAAATTTACTACAAGACTTAAAGAGAAATTGGTTTTTCATGTAAAAAAGGAAACAGAAACATCATCATATTTTTATTGAAACAATAGCCCGAAGTAAACAGGCGAAAAGCTCCAAATGAGTCAGCCGCCAAGTGCCCATTTTTATTTATCCATTTTCATTGAATGGCATTGGTTTGTCATTTGGTTGCTTGTTGCCAATTCACTATATACATACAAGCAACAACTTTCTTGACTATGGTGTACTATCACTTCTACATATTGGAAACATCAAGGGAGAATACTTGAAACTGGCTTGAGATTATTCACCTTCGGTGGAGAAAGGGAAAAGGTAAACGTATTTTCCTGTGTATGAAGCTCACTACCGGCAATACAAGTGCAAATGGAGGTTAATAATTGAAAAGGGGATGGGATGACCGACTTTCCGTTGCTGCGTACAGATAATGTGAGCTTGTCTTATTCATGTCTCCATATGCTTTTATGAAAATTAGCTTTGCACATGTTCACTCTGAGACACAAAGATGTTGTAGGCCAGGCACAAGACATGAGGTACATTTCATCTTCATGGATCCCTTCTCTCTTGTGGTTGCCACACATTGATGGACACAAAAACATGAACCGTTTTATGCTTGCGTGAGCATGAAAACGTTTGAAAACAGCAGCTCTTTCTTAGTAAACTATTTATTTGCCAAAAGAAAAGCTAGAAAAAGAACAACACTAGGTCACAGAAGAAAATACTGACACACAATACTGCTTATGTAGCAAAACAAACATTTACTTTCTTTAATGTCCAAAGATTCGTTTTACAGATCAATGATCATTCTTGTTTATTGTCTGTAAGCTTCGGGAAAAAGTTACAAAATCCAAAACATACAAACCATCGTATGGCTGACCTAATTTGCAATGTTATTTTGGAAACATGTAACCTATAGGTAGCAGAAAACCGTGCGCAATTAATAATCTAAAAGTATTTTCCTCTGTTTTACTTAAAAAATATGTAATGGTTTTTTGAAGTATATTACACGAGTTAGTAAAAACTTTTTAATGCATGTCCCTCTTTGAAGTGGTTCAGCCGGTCTCGACTCGGAGGATATATTCAATCGAGATCAAATAAATTAACTCGTTCTTTATTGTGATTTTCAAAACTTCATTTCTTGTTGAGAATGAGACATTTACATATAGAAACAATTTCAGCTTTTCTTTGAAAAAGTAACTGATGCGAGCCGCGTAAAGATTTGCAGTTGTATGTGTATCTATCTCCAAACTTTTGCGAAAAAAGCAAACTTAAGTTCATATGAATTTTTTTTATTTCTCTTACCGCATGTGCCCATGTATCCTACAGATACATTTCTCTCCTCCCGACAAGCAGACAAGTTGAGTTCACATTGGTTGTCGTATGTTCGATTATCAGTTCCACAAACTGGGCGAATAATTGGATCACAGATAGTTGCGCATGTACATTGTGCAATGCCAAACCGATTAATGGCACACGTTTCATATCCTTTGCAGGTGCGACTTTCACAGGGATTCACACCTACATGGTTAAAAATGATAACAAAATAAGTCCAACTTGACTTTGATACTAAAATAGCGTTAGACAATTTTGAGATATAATAACTGTTATATGATTGATAAGATAAAAAGATAACTTACCAGACGAACATTTTCCTCGATAAATGATTCTAAGGTCCCGTCTAGCGCGACAACCTTCTTGTCTCATAACACATTCATTTGCATATGTTTTTCCGTCCGAACCGCACACCGGGTTGAAATCCATTGTACATACTTCACTGCATCGACAAACTGGTCTTCTTCCATCATCCAGGTGACATACTTGAGGCGCAGTGCATAAAATATCTTCACATGGATCTGGTGATAAAAAGAAAGTACATTAAATGGATCTGAGATAATAAAATACATACATTCGTACTTCTTACATTGTAAAATTTTATGACACATACTGTGGGAATTATCTTTTCATTTCAAAATGATTCCGTTCCACAGGAGTCTCATGATTTGATTATGTATATATTTATGTACATGACATGACAGAGAAACCTCACTGACATACAAGCGAGTTCTACCATACTTTATTTACTGTAGTGTGTAACCAGAAAGTAATCACTTAAAATTGCAGAGGTTTCCAACATCTGAAACTTCCAACAATTTCCAATTACCATTCAAATACATAATGACCTACAGGAATTGTTCCAACTCTGTTGGTCCGCAACATCTGATACTCCATCCATTCATAGCCATAATCATAAAATTAAAATTTATTCCAAAATTTATTACTTTAAACGTGTGTGTTCAGATGCCTTTAAGCAACAGCATGCATTTTGTATGCTAATTCGCCAAATGATACATAATATATAGGAAAGAGAATACATAATAAATTAATGGAGTATGCTCAAATAGCCACGAAAGCGATGCCTCTTCCGCTCCAGATAACCACATTCACAAGAGTAAATGACATGTAAATTTTAAAATCTCCGTCACGTTCTATTTACTACATCTTAGTTGGCTAATCTGACTTAAATGTTCTGTGAAACCTTGCGCATACACAACTTTGGAATATTTTTGCCAAATGTGCCGCCGGACAGTCGAGCCAAGCTCTGTTCGAAGGAGCTGGACAAATTACTGTACTTATTTGAATATTTCCCATTACATATTTATGCAGTTACATTCAAGCGATACTGTATTGGCAGCTGAGTCTCCACAACAGTTACCCTTTATAGCACGTGTAACTACTTTTAGATCCAAAAAGCTTCCCTAATTTAATTCGCCAGCTATACTTTGCATTACGGCTTCCGACGCTTCGATGTAGTGATCTCAGCAAGCTGAAATTTGGTTTTAATTTTCGTGAAGCCGAAGACTACCTCTTGTCATCATTTAAAAATGTCATGAGGAGTTTCATCGTTCACTCATCTCGCATTTGTCAAAAATGGCAAATTCACAGACATACTCAACTCTACTTGAAAAGGATGCATACAATGTAAATACGTCTATATACTTTAAATTTTGTGAAATCTAGGAACAGTATATAGGGCCGCAGGTTGCATAATGGCATTGTCTTTCAATGTACAAGACTACAAGATTCAAGATCCTCGGAGACAGCACAGCAGAAACGCTAAAGGACGCATACAAAGATGCCATTGACTCCCTGCATTTGATATGCACATAGAACACCTGTACCTTATACTATGCTCATGATCTTATAGATATTCTGGTCCGCTCTCAAAATAGTTTTGTCCAAGAAAATAGATCCCCATCTTCTCTCACATGGATTTACATCTCTTTTTTCCTCTCCCAGAGAGCGAGCTCGCGTTAAATCTCGAGGAAATACGCGTGTTCGAGATTTACAAGGAAATCTAACGTAAGTCGAAAGAGGAGAAAGCACACTTTACCACCGATATAATCTTACCATAATATGAATGCATATAAGACATGCATGAGATTTTCGCTAGAAGATTGTAAATCTGTGTGTGAGTTGAAAGGACGATATGGATTTTAAAGGATAAACGAAGAGAACAACCAGACAAGTTTACGGAAACGGGATGAAAAAGGAATAAGACATGGCTATACCTATACTCTTCATGTCAGAATATTCGTCTTTCTTGTAGTACTATATGCCTTATATATAACACATTGCTATTATGTATGCTTATGACGGTGGAAGTAAACGAGTAGAAGAAGGAAATAAAATAAACTGAACGTGAGCGATGTACAATGGGCCGGGAGGACTAGGATGGAAAAAAAAGGAAGATATACGCCGAAAGTCCATAACATCAAGCTTGTTATGTGTAAAGAAAACTTAAAGAGTTGAGTGGAAGGGCTGAAGAACGCGAAAAAACATGTAAGAAGGAAGAATGGGTTACATAAAGGAGACACAAGCTCACAGGGTGGTTTAGCTGTATAGTCTTATTTTAAGGAGGAAGATGAAGATGATGAAGCCGAGAAAAGAGGACGACCTGTACATTATTCACCCAGGCAGATCGGTAGTTCTGGTAAATACAGGAATATGGAAGAACTCTAGGACTATGTGAAGCAAAGGAAAACATATAATGTAAAAAAGAGAAAGAAGGAGAAAGGAAGAAAAGTGGGCGCTTTGAATAATGAACCCTTTAGCTAGACAAAACTATAATAACGATATACAGATTTAGCTCTCTATCAAGAAAAAAACCACTTTGTCTACTGAAACGTTTTCACAATTTTGTTCTTGTTTTGTATATATGGTCTTTCCTATAAAATATAGGGTACTAAATTTACAAGTTCATTTTTTCGATAAAGGTTTGCAATAATTATGCCCCCGACGAGTTGAAATAAATCAGGTTTCAGTGAATAAGTTTATAGGCTGATATGTTTGAATATATCAAGTAAGTAGACTCTTTCTCTGTTATTCTCGACTGTTTTTGTTCTTCGCCAAAGTAAGTCAATGAACAGACGGGTGAACGAGTGCATTGAATTAAACTAGGTAAAAGGATAAAAGAAGGAATCTTCTTCCTAATATATTTCTATTTCTGGATTTTGAATATAGAGCTAAAGCAGGCTAAACTTTCTATTTTGTAGCTCATCATCATTATTATCACGATGCGAGCCTAAAGAGAAAAGCTTGTTTGTCGGATTCTCTGGTTGCCCTCACATTTGTAGGTGTATGTCGGCTGATTCAAGTAGATTAAATGAGTTCGCCGCAAAAAAATCTTTTCAGTTTGCACAGTTTACAGAGGAGCTTAACTACATGGGATCGGTCAAACCACATGCTACACATGCAGGAAGAGGTTGATTGTGTTTGTATGTTTACGCACACGCTTATCTTTCAGTTAAGCTCTTTTTCTCTTTCAGGAAAAAGTCTGGAGTACAATAATTCTTTTGGCTTGCGTATAAGTAACTGCAAAGAAAATCCTTTCGCATGACAAGGAAAATAGTATTCGGACATACACTAAGTATTAACGCTGTTTTTCTGAGAAATCTGTACCGTAATAAACTTAGCAATTATTGCAGCTTACTCTGATTTCTATGTAGATATACTGTAGGGCTGTGCTAGATGTGCAAAATATTTTATCTCCGACTAAGCGCATATTCCTAAATCTGCACCCATAAGAACGTAAATGGTGCAACAGTAAAATGTTACACCAGTTAACCCAGAAAACAAATGTGAGGGGAGTCAAAAGAGTTAAAACAGACAGATGAGATTCACAAAACAACTGACAAAAGCACTATCTAGACGATCATCGTCGTGATCATCATCTACAACAAGTAGAACCAGTAAAACAGGAAAAGCATTACTTTCACTTGCTTTCCCTCTCTCTCTCTCTTCTTTTCGCTCATTTCTTTTTCAACTCACTTGCCTTGTGAGTGAGTAGTGAATGAAGAGAAAGTGGAACGGGTGAGAAGGAAGCAGGCAAGTAGAAGAGAGAAAGAGTGAGAGGAAAGAGGCGTCTAGATAAATGGTTCTATTTACAAGGCTCAATCGTTTTAATGAGATCTGTTTTGTTGTTGGAGGTGGTGGCGGGATGGTGATGGTGGTGTTGTGTGCGGTAGAAGGAACTGTATTCTCTTCCTATCTGCATGAGCTACAATTTGAACGGAATACTCATTCAAGTCATTTTAGACGCGAGTGAGTGAAAGAAAATGTTAAAGGGAAAGAAGCGTGCTGCATAATAGATTGGTATTTTCCATTGTTGTTTTTGTTCCATGATATTCTTGTATAAAATTATATATGTATTCTTACTGCATATATACGATTATGGATTTCCCAAATAAGGTAATGAAACAATCTAAAGTAAAATGTGCACACAAAGCCACGTCTACCACACACTAGAGTAGAAAACAACTGTTTTGAATTTCGGCAACCAACGCTTACGTACGTATTTTACATACCATGTGGTTTACTTTCATTCATACACTCGAATGATAGAATAATAAAGTCAAATAAAACGGAAAATCTTTTGTTTTACTCCAGTACAAAATGAAAAGCTGAGTTAAAGTGAAAGGTTAAAGTAGGATTTTTGGATTGTTTATCGGAGAGACCCTGATGAGCTACTTCAGTTCTTCCTCTGTTGTAGTAAACTTTACAAAACAGGGAAGGCATTTTCTAAAATATTTTGAAGTTTCAAGTGATTTGAAGGAAGTTAGATTTGCAGAAACAAAAGTACTTACTCAGCCAATTCAATCCATTACTGTCTCTACAATGGTCTCCAGCATGTTAGATAAGTAATTTGATTGATGGGATTTCCTCTATACATTGCTACTACATGATTGTATATACGTAAATGGGCATGAATGTACGCCCATTCAAATCACTTGAAATAACACGGCTCATTTAACCCCGAATCGTATAGCTGATCTCATTTGACTAATCGTTAGTACAGAAGAAAGAACAGTCACATATCACATTGATGCAAGCTTAAACATCAGATAATCACACGACACAAACCATTCGCTTTTCTGACTTTTTATGAATCACGCACCACCACTACGAATAATGAATGCCTCCGTCATCATTCTACAAAACACTACAAAATGCAAATGTGCATTCGCAATAGGTAACATGCAATGCACACTGTTATGGTCAGGTGCACCTCAAATCGAATCCTCATCATCACTTGGCGCTGCGGGTCATCACAGTCATCTCGTCATCAAAATGATTTGTAACATCGAAGCTTTAGGCGTAACAGCATTTCCTTCTCGCATGCATACACACGCAACCCCTTCAGTTGAGCTCATGCAAAGAAGATACAGAAGCAAATGCCATTTTATGAGTTTGAAAACCAACCTTGAACTCACAATGTGAGTTCTGTGTATGCATATTTTGGTAGAACATCCGCTAATATACGAAGGAACAACGAACCGAAAGATATTTTTGGAAGTACGACCACGTTTTCACATCTGCATGGCAAATGATCCACTAAAATGTCCAGATTTAGGAGAGAGATAGGAAAACACGATGGGATTCTTTGGGAATTATCAAACCCCTGTTAAAGCGCAAATCGGATTGTATGGCTTCCCATGCAGGACAACGGTATTCAATCCCATAATGTGGGCTTATACAGGATATTACCTTTTTTCCTTGCAAATCCTGATGGTAATACATGATATCGCAGCTTAAATAGGAAACTAAGCGGATCTTTTTATGGACTTTCCCTCCTACTAGACCTCAACAATGCCACCCACAATATCCATATTACAAAAATATTTTTTATCCTACAACTGTTTGTAGCGATCTGATGTGATAATCCTTTGTGATGGAATGCCCAAGCTAACGACAAACAACATTGACTGGTGGAGTAATAGGCCATAAACCCATATCATCATTCACGATCATCAACATTGCCATCAACCAATGCTATGTTCAATCCTACATCCAGAAAGACAAAAAGTATTCAATATTAGAGTCACTAGAGCAGATCATCAGAGAAGTCTTTGCAAACTGCAAAACAAGAGTATACCTTTGACATTTGTAATTCCGGGATATAGATGTACAGGATTTCAGAAAGAGATACGAAGATAGAGAAACACATAACGGATTAGGAAGAAGAAACAAAGGAGAAGCCATAATTATTATATCATATTTTAGACTTGTATTTTCACTCATTGACCAATTCTCAGCTCGCTGCACTGGTCTACTAGATAAATGAACTGAATTCATCTCAAGCAAACTTCCAACGATTCATTTTGTTCTCTGTTTCTGGTTCGTTACTTTAGAGCAAAAACAAAGCGTAGGACCCTGCTGAGCACTGATAGCTCCCTGTGTAAATCCGAAAGGAAAGCCATACAACATTTAAAATAATGCATACTGAAGAGTGAATAACCCTCAGGTTTGACTCGTGTTAACCATTTAAACGTATACGATACACGAGCTTTAGGTGGCTCATTTCACAATTCATGAATGCGCCAATTGTACTTGAATTGAGGAATTATGAAAATTCTTCACATTACCTATGAAATCACGCAGATCAAAATGTGAAAAAATTGCTCACATTTCAATAAACTAAAAGTTCACCATCAGATTTCCAACTTTCAAGGGTAAAGAATCAAAGAACCCAGTGAAAGCTCACACGATATAAGATTGATTGCAAGCATTTTTATTACATTAAAAATGCCGAAAGACAAGACAGGGGCGTAAACTGCAGAAAATACACATCGATCCTTTAAATAATCATAGAAATCGTCAGTGATTCATTGCCGTCCCTCAACTCCTAATAGTACGGAAATACGTAAGGGATTTTCAAACAAGTAGAAAATTATAATGTCCCCGCTTTGTTGTTTGCGGTTCATTCACTGTCAGTCTTGTGAACAGATTCACTTGTCTTATTTTCCTTCACTCTTTCACTCTTCCTATCTTCTTTTCCTATATTTCCCAGTGGAGTACCCGCATCACCACCACCACTCCCGACATTCTATCACAACAGCATATTCGAATTACGACGCTCTTTACACACGACAGCCATAACCATAATGATCGCACCCCACACTGTACAAGAACGGCAGCATATGCACCGTCAGTATTCTTCTGACAAATAAATAGATGATGCAAGTCAACAGATAATCCTTTGACAAATCACATGCTTTTCACGAAGAAACTGATATCTCTTTCAAGAGAACATACGAGGCGCTCGTAATGGTGGAGTGGAGATGGAGTGAGTGAATAGTAGTGCAGTGAAAGCAGTCCATTATGTGGGCTACGGGTACGCAGCAACTTTAGTACGTCTAGTCAAGGCAGATAAATAAACAACCACGGTATCAGTAAGTAGCGTTATGGTTGATTCTGCTCTTTACTTTCTCTTTTCCAACTAAGTAATTTTTCTAGTCGAGTCGCATATTTACAGCACAAAGGAGAATTGGAAAGAGAGAGAGAAACAGCATATTTTAAGACGCTTCAAGCGCAAAGCCATATTATAATGATCAGTGCATCATAAAACGACTCCCTAAGCTCCTCTACCGTGACTGATGTTTTATTTTTTGGTAGAAAGTGTAGCAAAAAAGAAGTAACTTTCTCATTGCTTGAGATACAGTTGCTTTAACATGAAAAGGAGAAAAATCCTTTATTTTCTGCTACTTATGCTTAGAGTAGGAGTAAATAGTGCGTTATTATCTTCTTAACTCTCATCTAAGATCTTAACATTTTTCCAGTGCAGTAACCACCATCACCACTAAAGTACATATTTCTATGCTTTACAATATTCTCTTATAGCTGTACACAAATATTATATAGCGTTGTATGCTTTTGGTCGAAACCCATTTTCTTTCGTCAAGTACTTCAATAATTTATGAAATGGCTGGAAGCTATTATATGGTTGCACACCACCACAACAGGAGCTGGTACGAGGCACAAGAAGACTTGGAGTAGAAGAGCTGAATGGAGTTTAGAGTATCAGAGGAGTAGTAATAATTAATCAGCAACAAAGCCACAAAAAGGAGCCATAAAGAAAGTTGTAACAGTCAAGATAAATTAATTGCGGAGATATTACAGACTTGCCTCACATATACCAGGAAAAACCAAAACCAGCAACACAAAAATACGTGCACGTCTCTACTAACAGAATAAATACTTTCTATGCATTTTATTGTTCCATTCTTTGAACAATAAGATGATAATGATCTGAAGAGATGAGGAGGAAAGAAGAAAAAGAAGTTAATGTTTTGTAAGTACATGCATTATGTGTGGTGTCGGTTAGTGTACACCATGCCAAATACATTATTACACTATAATAGGAGGATTTCAAGTGCCACATTACAATACTTTTCATTATGAAAAACTACTCGCTTCCGGTTTTGAATATAATACATTTTGGTTTAGTTGAATTAAAAATATTAAATGAATCCTTTTATCTGTAACGTCGAAGCACACGACTCAGACAAATGTGGGGAAAGGATCCGTAATGGAACACGTGCAATTTGTACAGAGATCGGTGATTTCATTCATATTCAAATTTTATTTAGTAAAGCTCGATTGTAAATTCAATTACCTAAATTGCGTTAAACGGAGCTGTTTTCAAAGATATGTATTATTACATTAGCATTATTCCACTGCATTCATTCTAATCTGAAGATATATATGTATACTGCACATCCGTTTAGAGAAAAATCCTATTTTCATGAACAAGAAATCTGCAAATTGAAACCCTTGAGACATCACTTGTGAACGTTAACGCTTTCCCTCTAACATTCAAAGTGCAATGAGTGCACTATAATAATAGAGTGCACAAAACATTATCCAACAAAAAGTCGAAAAAACCCGGTACCCTTCAGCTCGGCTCATAGTCTGTACAACAGTACCAGGCAAGATAGGAGAAGCAAATAATAATTTGTCCATTCACTCGTGCATTTCATCTAAATAAAGTACATACTTCAGAAACCGCATCATCATAAGAAGAAAAAAACAGCTTAACGTCTTTGTCAGACCTGTGAAGCGAGAAAAACCTCCTCTCTCTATTCACTATTCCATTGTGTGCGTCGTTTGTAAAAGAAGCCGTTCTCTCGCTTCGAAAAAAAAAGAATAAAGTATGAAAACATATAAGAATAGAAAGAATATTATCTACGCGAGTACACAGTAAATGTGTCGAGGGGGATCTTCTCGGGTTTTCACCCTTCTTTTTTATTCCTCCTATCATTCTTTTTCTTAAAGTGCTGCTGACGACGATGACGCTGATGCCATTTTCAAAGCAAGAGGCTCTAGGTTGATGATGATGAGGTACGAATTCTTTTCTCGAGGAAAATAATATGGCTGTAAAGCACGTGATAGCAACATCAACTCATCCAAAAACAATAGTACCAGCCAACCATATTGCCTTCATCATTTTGTCTGCACAGTGCATTGATGATGATATGGCTCAACGGCATGAGACAAGGGAACAAAAAGTGAAAAGGATGATAAAGTTCAAATCATTATTATAAGACGCTTTAGTCTTCTGAGAAACCTTCTGTTTCTCTGTTAAACGAGACGACCTCCTTTCCTGAAGGATTCAATGCATTTGCTTCAGTTGCAACATTGCTTTTCTCCTACCTCTACACCTATTTTTTGCCTTGTTCATATGTTACTCCATCTTTCTTCCATTTGCAGTTTTCCCTAGCCATTCGCTCGTCGTGTATAATATTCCATTATAGTGCTTGTGGTGTGAATGACTTGTAAGATCCCATTTTACAAATAGTAATTTCAATGAAACGATCCAATGTTATACTGCAATTTTATTCTTGTAATGCAAAAGCTTCCATTCATTTATCCATCTATACTTGTCACAGTAAGGTTCCTTGCTCTGTTAACCATCTTTATAAAGTTCAAACCCAACCCACAGGTCGTACAACCCTATATATGCATTCAAGTACAAAAAGAAATAATAATAATATCCGTTAGCATGCATGGCTGGAGAAAAGTCATACAGCTTAAGTGGGGTACCATTCTCAATGCAGTAGCAGTTGTACCAGTACTCATACTATGGGTGAAACAGCATCAAACCAGCATAACAGTAGTATCAGCCAAAAAAAGAACTCTTTTGAAAATCCATTTACGCATAAAATAGACTGTCAAGACACATTCCCTAATCCCATACATTATTGTGTAGTAAAGGGGTAAAATCTCATGCAAAAAGAAAACTTACACGCTATTTCGGATAATAATAGCCGTATAAAACAACCATGAAAAAGCATCAGCCAACAAAAAAGAGTGGGACACATAATATACACTCTTTCTATCCTGCTTTCTCTTTCTGTAAAATATTGTATAAACTTGGTGTATAAACTGAATATAAAACCTGTCGTATTTTTCGTTATGAGTGTGTTTGCTTCTCGAATGTGTCTAAGTATAGCTTAATCCATCAAATATATTAAAGTTGGAGGAAGGTCTTGAATCTCACTCCACTCTCTGCTTCTTTAATACTAATAGATTTCTCTTTGGGTCTCCTCGTGAAGAAAAGTAGGCTCCCTGTTAGGGTCTGCGAAATGTGCAGCAGTGGGTTTTCCTCATTTTATCTTTTTAAAGCTGACTTACGGCTCATTGTCAGTGACCGTGATTGATTTTACTTCGTGGAGTCTATCGTTGCACGCACTAAATCTTCTGCCCTAATCATCATTATCATCCATCATGAAAAAAACGAGAAAAACTTGGCAATGGAACACTGAACTAAAAAACATCTACATGCATATACATAAGTGGTTGGCTGTATCTACTTTCACTAATGCATTTCGCAGACCTCTGCTAAATTGTTCTTACGATGAGTTAGCTTAAATAAAGATGGCTGTGAGGGTAATCAAATATTGACTTTTTAAAATGAGGAGTTTCAAAGGATAATGATATGCCTCTCATTTGTTACATGGAGAACGTGTACATTTCTTTTTCAAGGCAGTCAATACATTGAGTATGGTATCTGCCTGTCAGTAATTCAAAATTCTTCACGAAGAAAAGCAAAGCAACAACGAATATGCACTCATATTGTGATATTTTTCAATTTACCTTCGAATTCTTATTTTGTTGTGACATTAGTTATCAACTAATATTTTTACTGAGATAAAATGAATGAATGAAGATCTCTCAACTAGTAAAGAGAGAGAGAGAGAGCAAAAAATGAATGCTATCGGGAACTTTAGGTATCAAAGGTCAGTGTGATAGGATATGACGGAAAATCCTTTGACACGAAACGAAAAAAGAGGAAATGGTCTTGTCCTTTTCTTGTCCACATCAAAGGTTTTTTGGTATGAGCTTCGCTTCTTATATTTCTTAAGAAATTTGCTTTTGTCTGATTTGTTTTTTTTTTCGGGATCAGAAAGTTTTGAACAACAGGTCGGATTGGGAAATAAAACCTCAAAAGAGCAAAAACGCATGTTATCTTTAAATTGCATTCATATTGGTTTCACTTTGTAGTTTTCACTTGACAAAAGAAAGCTGCTGATAAATTTTCTTCGAAAATTAATTTTGTGAGTGTTCCATAAAAAATGTCCTTATATAGTTTCCCCACAATGTTTGATTATCTAGCAGGTAATATTCGAATTACTATGCTGTTAGACGATAAAATTTTACATGCGATTCATATGGTATTGCAACGACATAAGCGGACTTCCAAGTCCAGCTTAGATATAGATATAGGTATATACAAGATGATAGTCTCATCTCATATTCTTGTGAAGGTAAGTATTGCAAACATAAAAAACAGAATGATCACATTAATGTTAGTGGTACTGCATGTTTTCCTTTTTTTATTTTTTGGAAACGATAAGTGAAAGTGAATGTCAATAAAGAAGATGAGTTAGCGAGAGCGAAAGAACATCATGTTAACAACACGAGTCTTCCATCAAAATAACAGTCTCTGTGAAAGTACTAGCACTTATCATAAGAGAAAAAGGCCAGCTGAACAAGAAAAAAAACAATGCTCAACTAAAAAAACATCAGAAGGAGACGATAAACACTCACTCAGCAAGAGTCGGTAGACTTGAGTGAATACATGAGACATGGGAGACTTGATATTGTTCTATTTTTATAGCGTTTTATACGCTAGAAAAAAAGAGATAAAAAATAAGTAAAAAGTCAAGCATTGCCAACAAACACACATTCTCATATATATATACTACTGTAATTTCAAACAAACAACGATAAAAACAGGACGTCACAAAAAATCAAAAGTCAACCGTTATATAACTTTCTTTTCGTTTTACATGGCTCCAACCAAATGGTTCAAACTTTTGATTCTTTTGTCAAACGGAACGATCAGCAATTTTCAAATTTAATGCAATCATAGTAATGAGGAAAATTTAACTTTTGCAAACTTTTTATTTGAGTTTTGCCCTTTCCCTATCATTTTTTTACTCTTGGTTTTCTGAAAAAATAATGAATCTAGAAAAGAGTTTAGAAAAAGAAGAAATTCTGCTTGTGTATACTTACCGCATTTTCCTTCGTATCTGATGGTAATGTTCTTCCTCTGCCGACAAGCCTCCCGATCCAACTCGCATTTATTCCTGTAGTTAACCCCATTGGATCCACAAACGGGTTGAGAGTCATCACTGTCCCCGTAATTGGGACATGAAGTTGGGCATTCACATGTTGCAACATGACCATCCGCCGAGGCGACGCACCGGGAGCCAAACAAGCACGCTTTGTCTGCACATGGGTCTGGCATACCTGCCGGAAACAAGTAACATGCGGAGCTCATGAGAGGGACATTTGATGAGCAAGATAAGACCAAAGTGAGCACAAGGAATAGCTGCGGAAGCCGAAAATTTGGAGATATAATAAGCAAACTTAGTCGTCGTCTTCTCCTCCGCTTTTTTGATGATGACGACAATGGGGCTAATCTTTTCCAGGTGGTGTTGATCTTCATAGGAGCACTATCAAAAGAGTGGGTCGTAGTACCAATGTTGTCCCCACCACCGGAAAAAGTCAAGTGGGGATGGTGGTGGTGATGCTTGTCACATGATGGACAAAGCACACCGTTTCTTATTTCACTAGCCTTCATGTCGCTTTCTTCACACTCCGAAGTCTCTATCATCATACTCACACAACAGTTGTAACAACAACGACAACACTGACATATGCTTCACTATCTTGGAGGAAAAAAATACTGGCCAAAGTGCAAAAGGTACAGGGTTTATAATGGTGGTAGCAAGCGACACAAGTGTTACAGCTTTATTTTCTTTGCTAAAATACGTGTATATAATGGCGGCGATGATGATGGTGTCTGGTGATACTGGAGTGGAGCAAAAGCTCTTGGTAGTCGTCTTTTTTATGTTTATTGTGCACTTTTTGCAAGTAAACCAGCCTATCTTTTACTATTCACTACATTAGCTTTCATTCTTCTTCTTCAAGCTCAAGTGGCAGAGTAGTGAGCTGGTGTAATATAAAGTGTCTTGTATATGGGGGCACACAAAATGTTTATATTGTATAATAAAAATACACAGTGGAAAGCTTAGATTGCTATTATGCATTTTTACTGCTACTACCGTCGTCGTTTGGCCTCGTTTGTTTGCTGTTGACTCGTTGACGATGATGACGACGACGATGCGAGAACAACATTTTTTGCCAAGGAAAAATAATAATAAAAAACTTTGTCCATGATCTTTCTTTATTAAGGGCAACTCACTTTTCCCTCCTCTCTCCGTTTCTCCAATATTGCTGCGACATTGTAGCTCTGGCTAATCTGTTTTTCTTGGAATTTTTGGGAAATAAGATGGCTTGGTGAAAGTAGCATTGCTTGTGCTTACTGTTTTCTCCTCTTGATATGAGTATTTTTACAAAGCTTATATATCTCCATCATCATCAACATCTTTTTCGAAACGACCGTATGCTAAAAATGATGTTAGTAGAAATCTAGGTACAGGAGCGCAATTCAAAATATCTGATGTTCTGAGTGATATGAGGAAACCTGAATGGTCGGAAAACATTAAATTTTCCATGAATACCCTATTCTCTCCCATCTACATCATATGTGGAAGAAAAATGCGAAGAAGTTCAATCTTTCCGGTCCTCATAAGAATCAGAAGCGCATGTTGAATTTAATACGATTTCTCCAACGTTTTTGCATAATAGAAAATAGGGGAAATGGCAGCAGCAGGTTAAAATGTCTAGCAATTATTATGTGTACGTAGACACAACGTCTATTGTTCCTATTATTTCTATTATAGCTATTATTATTGTTTTCATTTTTTTACTGACAGCACTGTAAAGAACAAGTGTTTCATAACAGTGCAATGATTGATCACTCAACTAGACTCTCGCTCTCCAACAGAATAAATGGTAGTCTTTACTACACTCCATATAACGCCCTTCCGAATGCATATTTTATAAACCATATGTCCTTGCGTTTAAACAAATGTTATACGCACTATAAGAATGGCAGCTTTCTCCAAGGATTGGAACCGCACCGCTACGCTGTATATTTCTGCCATAACAGTAGTTCCATTCGTTGTTATAACTCAACTTTCCATACAACACTATATATAATGCAGAGCACAATACTCGAAGCAGTGTATGTAACAGATATAAAAACCTAGTTTTCACTTTCTTAACGTTGCTGCTATTACAAGAGAAGTGTATTAACAGCTTTCATATGTGTGTACTAGTTTAAAGAGCAGAAAAAAATTTGTAGGCTGTAAGCTCCCAGTTTTGTACTGGAGTGTATAAACCGTGACGTGACACCCGTATCATGAATATAAGGAATGAGAACTGGCTTGGCTTTTTCTAGCTCTGTGCTTGAAAAGAAATAAGACATTTTGCTCTTGCTGGTGCTGTGAGAAAATCTCTATTTAATTACAAAGTGCCCTTTTTGGCTCACGTTCACCACGTGAAATACATTGAAGCAGAGAGAATGAAAGTTATGCGAAAAAAATTGTTATAGTATTTATAGCAAAGGCTACTTCCACAACACATGCCTGCATACTCACACTCACACATTTTTTCGTGGAAAAGACTTAAGGATAAAGTGTGTGGTAGATGTCAATTTTTTCTCTTGAGGTTGGGTGCTGCTTTCCTTTCTTTTATCCGAACACCATTTCTCAACTGTCTGCTAGCTATACAGTAATTTTAATGGCAATAATTATCTGGGAAAAAAGCTTTTTTCTTGTGAGCTGTCAAGAAGCACAATGAAGTTTTCTCCACGCCCTTCTATTTCTCTTATTTCTTCGTCAGACAAAAAAATCTCGGGATTTTTCACTTTCCGCAATTGGAAAGATTTCCTGTTGTAGGTAGTCGTGGGTTTTGCAACGTTTAGAGAAAGACAGGAGAGGCAGTCTAGCAAACACATGTAAGATAATGCTTAATAATGACAAGACCAAAGAATCTATACAAGTAGCGGAAAACACTAGTAATTAATATTTACTTTCCCCACTAAATTAATTAACAGTTTGTAACAATTTTACACGAAAGTCTTTGAGAACAATATTCAATTTTCTATTATGCCGGCAGACAATTCCCAGCTATCTCTGTGAGAGACTATGTGAATGGACATATGGACAATACACAAAAATCCTCAAGCAACTTTCCTTCACTCCTTAATCTTCTAAAATGCATTGTTTTGGTATTTAAGAGCTACTATATTACAAGGTTCAAAACCAGAGAACCGTTATCCTCTCCTTACACACAGGCCACTCCACTCCTTGTCACAATCACAATAACACACGCCGCGTGTAATATATCTGCCATGTTAGCTAACCTGCAGCTACGTACTTATCTCTCCCTACTTTCTCCGGCGTACATAAACACACAAAGTATTTTTGCCAGATGGAAATGGGAGAAAGCACGTGTGTGTGTGGATTTTTCTGGGTGCCGAAGGAGCTGTCGACGTTTCAGCAGTCTGTAAAAAAGTATTATGCCCCGAACTCGTCCCCGTGCACTATATACATTTTGATAGATGCAGTTTACTTCTTCAGCATCAAACATAACATTGCTGTGATCACATAATACGTTTTTCCCATCTTTATCCTTTACACACATTTATTGTAGATAGGTAACATTCCCTGAACCCAACAAAAGAAAAAAAGTGTACTTTTTTTACTTCAATATTTTCCCACAAAGCGTTTGCTATATTTACAACTTGGTCTTTTAAATATACGACTATATATACCTATATGCATATATCTGCAGTCAGTGTGCATAGTTTATTGGGTCAGAGACAGAAGAATATATTTTCTTGGAACTATGAACTCAGCAACCAAAGTTATGCGAGAGCCAGGAATGTGCTTAAGTTTGCTTGCCTATTTTCTCTTTATCGTTTTCCCTTTTGCATCCAGTCAACCGTCAACCTAAAATACATATTGGTTGGGTGTTCGGCTCACAAATGACTGAAAGATCTAAAGGATTTTTAGGCGTCCGGGTCTGGGTGAACTGCGAGTGACCGTGTGATACGATGACGCTATCTACCTAACTTAATGCACCTTTTCAACGCTTTTCACTATGCTATAATCTGTCATCCGACAAGCAATTTTTTACTATTGCAATAATTACAGTTAGCTGGCGTCTGGGGATTAATATTTAAGTAGTAGTAGCTTTATTTAACTCAACAATTAATTAGTGACATTAGCGTAATTGAAATACAAATATTCAGTGGCTGGCTGCCTAACAAATTGCAAGTCACAACTCGACTTCTTTTTTCTCGACTGCTCAACTCAAAGTCCAACTACCTACTGAATCAATGCAACGAGCGCACACCTCGGAACAGGATTCAACGCGACACGCAGTCTCCTTGCATTTTACAGACAAAAGGCAAAACTTACACTATTCTAGAACAATTCAAATAAAAACCCGGAAGGGGCAATATGATACACACAACATTCATACATACAATTTCATGAACAAAGACATACATAGCATAAAATCATCATTTCATTTATACACCGCATCACATATACCCATTACCTACAGAGTACAGAGAGAACCTGTCTTCGTACATAACTTTCTGACTGATTTTTCTTTGCCGATCATTCGATTCTCCTTTTAAGTTTGTCTTTTCTACTTTCACGTACGCGAACACATACATACGTACTTGCTAACTCGCCTTCTCCATCGTTTTGTGTCATGTCGTCGTATTTTTGAGCAATACCAATTTAAAAAGTAAACCCATCTGGATCAGTAAACTAGAAAGGAGAGAAAGAAAATAAACTTGTGCGGAAAGTATAGATTCACATTAGGGAAATGCATATGATGTTGAAGAGGTAGAGTTACCATGTGGCATCTCAGTAAAATGAAAGAAATAACATTTCTGTGTAACTTGAGGTATTGCTATTTGTAAACAGCTCAGTATTCAATAATAACAAGACGAAAAAGTCTGAATCAGCTTTCTATCCCTCTATATCTCTACATTATCTGTTCAGCTCACTTTCTTTCCTCTTTTCTTTCAACAGAAGATGTAAACTAGTTTTTTCATTCAATATAGGTCTGTTTGAAACAGATTGAGCGAATCACTTTCTTGAGGAAAATATTCAAACAAAAAAAAGAGATGTCTTCAAACATTTTTTTTTCTTTGTTCATCTCCTGTCCAAATGAAGTATATTTGCAAGCACTCACATTGACACATAGGTACAACTTGTACAGCTGCGCTGTGCTGAGAGATAGCTTGTGAGCGGCGAGTAAGATTCTTTTGACAGCAAGCAGATTACCTACAACCGAGTATATATCACCCGCCTCTGCAAGCACATGGAAGACAACCTAGACTTCATAGAGCTTGCCTAGTTTGGTTGCCACATTCGCTTTGCTTTATACGTATCATGATCATTCTTGTGATCATGATCAACATTATTTCAAACAAACTCACATGGACTTGGAAAAGACGAAAAAATAATATGTAAAGATACACACAACTCTCAATGCTTTTTCCAAACCAGTGAGAAACAGAACTGTATTCGCCGGTGATATGATGGTGTGTGTAGAAAGTTGATGTGGTTTGGCTTGGCCGACAAAATATATGGCTTTTCAGGTCTATTGGGAATTGGGAATCGGAAACGCAAACAAGAAGGGAGAAAAAGAAGTGAAAACTAGAGAGAGAAAGCTATGGATTACAGCAACCATAAGACTGAAATTCTCACTGAAATCGGCAAGAACACAAAACCATATGAAAATATGGGAACAAGACGGCAAGGATGACGTTGATGATGATGGCGATGATACACACGTAGTGAAAACAGCATGCTCAGCAAACGGCACCACGCCAAGAAAAATCAACAACCAGATAAGTATACGAAGAGAAAGTATGTACTATTATGAATGAGTGTTATTACCACACTTTCACCACCACTATCTTAAGCCCACCATTCACCACCACTATCTTAAGCCCACCATTCACCATTCCATTCGGTACAGAAAACAGCTGAATTCGACAATTATGACAGTCTTGTCTTGATATGATGACCACCACAAAGGTTATGAGAAAAAATTTCTTTAGCTTCTCTCCTAAAATACCTCTACGCAAACTGACCTGTGAAAAACCTGGCGCGCAGAAATATCAGCTAACGACTACTACGTTGAGGACAACCACGGAGGACAAAACGAGGAATACAAATGAATGATAAGTTTACAGAGAAGACGAAGAAGAAGAACTAAAATAGGAAAATTTTGAGAATGTAAATGGCTCATGATGGTGATGATTAGACTCTGTGATTTAAGGATTTTGCATATTTCATATACTTTCTCCAATCAATCTCAACTTCCGGGGGTGGACGAATCACACAAAATAGGTTCATTTGAACCTAGTTTAATATTGCATATTTTGCATATTTTGGCGTTTTCTTGCATATTGCATATGATAGCGCATATTTCCGAAAAATACCAATTTTCAAAATAAATTTGTATTTTTTAAAGAAATGATTGCGTTAATATTAGTCTTTTTATAATTTTGCATATATTTGTTGCCACCCGGAACATTTGTCAATTGAATTGCATTATACAAACATGTTTCAAGTGCACTCACCACAAAAGCACAACGAATTTCGTTTGGAACGGACCATGTTGTATTTTCACTAGTAGCTTTTATGGCTGCGTGCGATTGTCACTGAATTGAATAATCAATTATCCTACTATCAGGAAGTGTAGTTTCGTAATATTGTAATAATTCAGGCTCTTGCAATAAAACTTAACGCTTAACTAACAATGGCACCTCATAAATCGTCATTCACTGCTCGCTTTAATGAGTGGATCAAACAGCTTCCGGAAGACGAACGACTAAATTTTCAGAGGAGTGAATATGAAAAAGTGTTTTGCAACGTAAGTTTTTGAGTTTTTAATCGGAATTAATTGTATGTTTTTTTCTTCCTATTTCCAGAATGCGAAACTTATTTTGATTCTTTTTATGATGGATTTGATTACAGTTATGCGGCAAAACGTTCAACTGTGGAAGAAAGTTTTTTCTCGACCAGCATATCACTACCAGTTGTCATGTTGCGTCAGTGGCTCGGTCGAAGAGAACTCGCCAATTGCGGATAACCGATGCTGCTGGTGGTAATACATTTAACCAAGATTTGTGCAAGGCGTTACTGGCAGCCGATATCCCAATTGAGAAGCTGAACAATCCAAATTTTAAACAGTTTTTGGAGAAGTACTGCAGTCGAGCTATTCCAACCCCATGGGTTCTCCGGAACACAAACGTGAAAACAAGCTATGATGCTGTAAGCACGACATACTTTATCATGTTGTTCATGTATGCATTATTCTAATCAAATGACAAGGAATTCACATAAAAAATCGATATTCAAGGTAATTGCATGCATTCGGAATGACCTGAGAGACAAGTTCATTTGGATGGGAGTAGATGAAACCACTGACAAGAAAGGGCGATTTGTGGCTAATGTAATCGTTGGAAATCTGGATGGTACCATTTCAAAACCACGGCTTCTCATGTCTAAGGAATTGGAAAAGGCTGACAATGTAACGGTTACGCAACTAATACTGGATGCTTTGCATTTTTTGTGGCCTGGGAAATTGGAAGCGGAAATAAGCAAGCAATTTGTTGTGCTTCTCTCTGATGCTGCACCCTATATGATTAAAACCGGAAAAAACCTGAAGAGGACCTACCCAAATCTATTTCACATCACCTGCTTAGCTCACGGGTTGCACAGAGTTGCCGAGACTGTTCGTTCAAGTTACGGAAACATCGACAAGTTACTAGGCTACATCAAGGCAATCTTCAAAAAGTCACCTTATCGAGTTAGGCAGTACAACAATCAACTTCCAGGAATGAGTTTACCTCCAGAACCAGTGATCACTCCGTGGGGAACATGGCTGGAGGCAGCTGTTTTTATTGCTGAAAACTTCTCTGGCATCAAAGGCGTCATCCTATCTTTTGATGCCGACGATGCGGAGTGCATCCGGAAGGCACAGCACTTGTTACAAAAAGTCGGAATTGAAGAACAATTGGCTGATATACTCTCCAATTATGCCTTTCTTGGTAAGGCCATCGAGAAGCTAGAAGGTCGAAACCTAACAATTATTGACGCCACCACCGAACTGACACGAGTTCAAGATGCTCTTGCTTCCAATGTCTCAAATATTGGAGACAAAATCAAATCAAAATTGGAAAATGTTTTGAAGAAGAATCCTAATATAAGCAAAATGATTCAAGTGGCCGAAGTTCTGAAAGGAAACTCAAGCGTTATTACTGGATTGGAACCTGCTTTGATTGCCGCTCTGAAATTCTGCCCTTTGACGTCTGTTGGGAACTTGAAAGGGGATTCAGCATGGAGAAAGCGATTCTTACGGACCGAAGAATGAATTTTACGATGCAAAATCTAGAAATGCACTTGGTTTGTCACTTTGAATTGAGTATTAATGGCGATTCTGTGGTCCAAGATGAATAAAATTAATTGTATGAAGGATTTTAATGTAAAATAAAATCATTAATAGTGCATATTTTACCGCATATTTTCCCATTTTTAACCGCATATATATGCGCATAAAAAGGTCGTTTTTAGTGCATTAAAAGCACAGAGTCTAGTGATGATGATTAAGATGACGTGGATGATGATGACTCTTGTTCTTCCACGCGAAATGGAGTTTTTGTTTAAACGCTTTACTCCCTATTCTGTTCCATCTACTATGTAACTGTTTCACTGATGTTGATGATGAAAAAGTTACTAGAGTTAAATGTAGGGTAAAAGAAAAGACGATGAAGAAGAAGAAGAGGAGTGTGCGGCCAAAGCAGAACACGCGGCTTGTTGAGTGGTTCGTGTGAGAGAAGTTTGGATGGTGCGAAGACTCTGGCTGTGACGATGATGATTTTGCTGAGATGGAGTCAAGTCAAGTGAAGTTTGCTTCCTTGCTTTTCCCTTTCTTCTTTATTTTTCCTCAACTGCTTTGATTTTACTATTACTTCTGCCTTAAGTCTTCTACTTTCACTGGTTGTATTCATATTATATTATTATTATTATCATGTGTGTGTGTGTGCGAGCAGCAAAAAAGTAATAATGATAGTGGTTTAGGCCTGTGCAGAAAGACAGAGTACACTTCTGTACACGATTATATTTTATTTATACAGCTTATACAATAGAAACAGAAGAAGGAGAAGATGAAAGCAAGGTCCTCTACTCATTCCCCTTTTTCCACTTCTTTTCTTCCTTTCTTTAACTCAACGAAGACGATAGTTTCTTTGCTCTGCTCACTTTTTAACTAGACCAGTGAAAGAGAAAAGGAAAGAAGAAAAGACGGAAAGAAAATAAAAGAAGCAACCACCATCATCATCACCCTCTGAAGAAATAATAGGAATGGAAAACCCTTTTACTGCCTTTAAGTATATAAAGTGCACAAGGAGAAGTTCCTGTAGCTTTATTTTTGTTAAGGCCCTTCTTTGTATTATCATCACATGAACACAGCAATGGAGTCAGGAGCAAAAAAAATGTAACACCATCATCATCGTCATCATCACCATGCATTACATATCATCATCATGAAACACACTGTATCAACATCATCCTCATCATCGCATTCACATCACTGACTGCTCTACTAGCAAACACCAATTTAAAAAGGGTTATATAACAACCTCTTTTACTATTCATCAAGTTAGGAGGAGCGGATTCGAGAAAAAATGAGTATACAGAAAGTGGGTTCCCTTCATGCATGCATATGATGCTATTATACGGCAAAGCAGTACTTATTGTGTGGAAAAGAGATACTCACAGTCCATAATAATAAAAAGTAAATCTTTGCGATACACATAGAGAAAAATATACCTAGTAATATTTGCTTTTTCGCTTTTATGAACACACAGTAAGAAATAGAGAGAGAGAGAGAGATGGGAATATTAGCACCATCGCGGTGGAAAAGGAAGGTCTTCATAATAAATACAAGTTACTAGTTGGAGAAACTTGGATTTGATGGAGAAGAAAACCGCGATACATGAAAGTACTTACAATATCCATCGTCTATATTTATGTATTCTTTTCCTAGCGGCGCTTTTACTTTTTGCACACAATACGATGAGAAACGCCATATGAGCGATACAGCTACCAATTTCTTTGTGCCATGTTAGTTCTCAGAGAGAGAGAATGTAAA
>JAQIXX010000316.1:0-67821 GCA_034700605.1 Willowsia nigromaculata | reverse complement strand
CATTGGTCCCGGGCCCATCATTGGATTTTGACCTGGTCCTGGTCCACCTGGACCCATCATTCTGTTCATTCCCATCATTGGAGGGCCCGGAGGACCATCTCCCATTCCCATCATTCCTGGTCCAGGTCCAGGACCACCCATACGATTCATGTTCATCATCGGGCCACCAGGACCTGGACCTCCTGGACCAATCATACCACCTCCTGATGGGGGCGCAGGACTGTCATCGAAAGGATTGGAAGCAATAATTGTATCTCCGTACCCTGTCAAAAATAAGAACTTTATTACACACTTCAAAGAAAATAAATCTGAGGATACAATAGTAACTCAAAATAATTGATTAATAAAAAATTACCCGACATGGGTTGTGGTGGAAGATGTTCATTCATTTGACTCTGCTGTCCTGTCGGTGGAGTATTAGAATTAGATCCAGAGCCTGCAGTCGATAAACGTCGTTTCTTCTTTGGATTTCCAGGACTATCGGGTGTTCCAGCACTGCCCGGTGACTTGAAGTCACTGTTGTTATTTCCTCCCCGAGATTTCATCGTAATTCAATTAATTTAAAGATGAGCCTACTATTTAGGTTGTGGCGAATATAATTTGGAAATAGTTAATTATTGAAGTACTAAAGTATACAGTTAGTAAAATATTATGGCACTAACATTTATTCGCTTAAACCAACAAAAACAATTTCACAATTACTTTTTACGCTTTTGCACTTTTTGGCCGTTGAATTTTAAACGGTGGCAGCAAGACAGTGGATTGACACTTTGAGTAAAGGGTTAAAAACACGTATCAAAATGAACAAAATTACTAACTGAATTCGTTGTAGCGGCACAAGTTGGAAGTGTCAAATGTTTAGGACATCAAATGTAAATTACAAATCACCATTCCGGGTTATTTTCAAGCATCTGAAAATTAAAACATCATCTCATTAAATACATGTAGCGAATCTAGAACATAACATTTGACATTTAGCATACTAAATTATTGCAAATTGTTAAATTAACAGCCAATAGCATACCAAACGCTTCATTCATCAAATCATCAGCTAACAGGCTACTAAAACAAAGGTGTTTGCAAAAAGTCAAAAGCACCTGCCGCACCTGTCAAAACAAAGTCCTTCCAAAAATAACCCTTTCAATTCCAACAGCTTTAACGTTAAGTTTACAAGTTATGGCACTTGGCACTCTCTCTGCACATCAAATATTGCACTACTGATTGCAGTTGAATCGGCTTCACACAAAGATCACTTGAAGTCCATTGAATACGACAATTAAACCAGCTGTATCAGTAATCGGTCCCGTTTTTATTAGTTAACCTTGTAATTAAACTGTCATTTAATTGTACACCTTTCTCAGAAGACAATGCACCTCGGCAGCACAGGTTGTTTACATTTTTCGTTGAGACGCGGTAATACACACTATGCTTGTTACAGTGTGGCTGTGTATGATGCATCATGCGGCTGCAGTGCAGTGTACGCCACGGAGGGGACCGACCGACGGCTGTTTTTGGTAGCATTGTTGTGTATGGCTTGGTTGAATGAACGGACGCTTCTCACTTCTTGCGCTTCTATTTCTACTCACCTGAACAGGTAGCATAAAAGATGATTGATTGATTAGTTGGATTTTAGTCGCGTATGGGCAACTATATGACTGCACTTCCAAATATGAAGAAAGCCTCGAAATATTTTTTTATATTAAAATATTATAATTATTTTCGTGAGATTTGGTACGACATTGGTTTATGCATTCATTCATCAAGATGTTAATGTTAAATAAAATTAATTTCATGGAAAATTACAAAGGGAAAAATTAAATGTATCATCAGCATTATGGGCAAATCTTGAATGACTGCCTTTCCTTTTATAATGATCATTTGGCGACCTTATGGAGATGAGATGAAGTGTTTATTTCTTTGTTTTTGTCTTCATCTTGAAAAAGTGTCTCAAACTATGTATCATTTTTTGAATAAACACTTTGGAGCTGGAATATAATGTTGAATGTTATACTAAATGTAATGAGGTTGTTGTAAACGTAAATGAAAATGGATGTTATTACAGGGAAGATTTATATTCATAAAAATATAAGGGTATAGGGCATTGTGAGACACAATAATAAAAATGATAAAGTGTCTAATTTGCATTTGGATGATAAGGGATTTTCTTCAAAAACCACAAGAAGATTTATCCAAAGAAGCTCTAATAAAAGATATAGGACTGTAGCGCAATAAATTAGTTTTCTAATGTGAAGAAGGAATATTTGAGTAAGTCAACTCTGTAATCAAAATGTAATACTCTAGGTTAAATTATCTCACCAGATTGTGATACCATATATCTTTTAAAATCTCATTTTCTTTTAAAATGTATTTCAAAACTAAATTAATTCGGTGTTTGGTTGAAAGCTGACTCGCTAAAATCTCTGAAGACAAATGTAACGGAAATTATGAAGCAGAAACTTGAGTCAATTCAACCATCTATTACGTGATGTGGGTGAAATGAAGAAAAAACAAAGCCATAGTTTGATCTGAGTTTAAGTTCATTTTACAGGTTGGTTTTATTACATAACAATATAATTTTTAGTGAATGGTCAGCAGAGCATAAAACGGCTATACCAATGCCATAATTCAGAAATACTTTAATTTCTTGTGCGTGATCAATTTGTATAATAAAGCTTAACAATACTAGTACTTTTTATACTTGTTGAGTACTTTGTTGTGCCATGTGCTTACTGGTACTGGATATCACCGAAAATTATTGCTGGAAGGTTAAAAGGAATATATCTAGATTTTTATTGGTTCATTAAACCTCATTAATATTTAAATATGTACATTATAAACAGCAGTGCCTATTAAAACGGTACTTTATTTCCAGTGAACAATAATAATGAGCTAAGCATTTTACGACTTAATTTTTACTACTATTATTCCAATTTTTCATTCATTCATGAGAAATTTTACAAAGGCTAAATATTCTATAGAAAATGAAAAGCGTGTTCGAAACCAAAGTATGAAAGCTTCCATAATGCCTCATGCTATATTACGCTCATTACTGCCTACCTATTATATTCTGCCTTTTTGTATTTTTTGTAGTATTCTTTCCCATGAAATGTTTTATTTCACATTACTGGCCGGTATGCTCTCCCTCGCATTCACCATTCCATTAGTAATTCACCTCGTTTCTTTAAATGGCTGGATATTTTATTAACGAGCATTGTAAAAGCCTGGAGAACAAAGAGAAAAGGATATGATGAATATTTATGGGGGAAAGCGATTTCAATAAGATAAAATGGGTTTCATACCTAAACATTATTGTAAAATGTGTCCCACATTACTATAAAGAATATATAAACATAAATATGTAGTTTAATAATACACGTTAAAAATCACTACACTATACATGTACAGAAGAAGCCGTATAGATTACAGAATAAATTTCTCCTTTCTTCCAGCTTTTTTCTCGCTGTGTGGTGTGGTAGTTAAAAGTGTGCTCGCTTTTCGTCTGAATGCTTTTATTCACTCTCGTTGTCTGTTGGCTCTTTATTAATGCAAAAAGTAAAAGTGATATTATGTTTGATATTCATTTTTGCACAAAACAAACATTAAATACCTATTAGTATTGGGAACAGTAAGTATAAAAAATACATGCTTTTCTATCCACATCTACATTTGTATGCTTTCCCTCTAAAGTTGTGATTACTTACTTTAGAATAAGGTTTCTTTAAAACATGGAGCAAGAAGTTTGTGATTGTGCACAAAACGTGTACTACAATTTTCACTACCATCTCATTATTTTGTGAAGAGAAGAACACAAGATAAAAACCAGCGATCCCATGTAATAGCTAGCTTTTATTTTTTATTTTTACCGTATAAAAGAGCACAAGTAAAACAGAAAGAAAAATTCTACAAGAACCGTTTTCTCTCCAGTTCTTGTTTTGCGAAAGCTTTGAAATTCGAGTAGAATTTGTACCTTTAAAGCTGAGTCGGTCGATGCATGTAACTTCTCACTACATCATGTTTCCAACTACTGATTGGTATTTATGTGGAGCCATTTTTAGGAAAAAACATGTCATTAGTGGAACGTAGATAAGTACAGCCTATGTCATCCGAAAAAAGAACACAAACCCTTTTCTCCTAAAAAAAGCAAGCCTACATGCAGTGCGAATTACGTACAAATAACAAGCTGTAAAACGGGAAATAAAATACATTCTCGGCTCAGCAACAATGTTCCTCTGCTCTTGTTTTGAAAATCCTCTATGGGAATCCTCCTTCAAAGGATTTTATCTTTCGTTTAAAAAAATTCTTGAGTGTCTCTTGTCATCTCGGAGAAAAGTATTATGAATCATACAAGAAAGTTACTTTCTTTTCCACAACTGGGTGCATCTCAAGTTTTTCCTTGTCTTTTCTTCCATAAAACCAAGAAAACCAAAGTGTATCGTCAAAAGCTATGTTGCGGGTTGAACAAGTGGATGAAAACTATGTGTAAAGAAGAGATGATGAAATTCCAGCTTCTTGACCGCTATTGCGAGAAACGAGAAAAAAAAGAGTGGAGGATAAACTAAAGGATTAAAAAAGGCGGCTAAGAGCTTTTGGAAGTTCCCACTGGAGAAATGTACAGATGAAATGGTTCTTTCGCATGAGAACTCGGTTAAGAATCTTGAGAACGAGGAGAAAGAAAAAAGATTCACAATTTTCCCTCGCTCAAAAACACGGAATAGTTTCTTTTTTAAAACCTCATTCTTTTCAATATTATTATTATGAATGACACTATAAAAGCTATATAAATAGGTATATCCGCAATCTCAGTGGCTTCTCTTTTATGTTGGGGAAACCGGTGAATATAATAAACTACATCGGAATTCATAAAGCAGCAGGGTTCCCCGGTTTACCTTATTCCCCAGGATTTTCATATAGTGCAAACCCATGTTCAGGTTAACTTCCTGTATGATACTCTTTCGGACAAAATTGCATACTACTGTATTTTATAGGCATTTTTGCAGTGATTTTCGCATACAGGAAATGCATCGTTACTTTGTTGTAATCACGCAGATGACTCACTTGTTACATTTTATATGATCTCAAAAAATTGGTTGAAATCTGGGAGAGAAATTTCACACAAAAGTGATGAAACTTTCATTTTGGAATGGTTTGAAATTGGAGATATTTTAGAGGAAATTTTAAAATGCCAGTATATCATGGAGGAATACAAAATTTTTGTTCCATTATCATAAACAAACTTTTTTTTCCTTTTTAACATCCAATATTTATTCTTCAGGGAACACCAGACACCAATCCAGGCTTATATCAAGAGAGAAAGAAAACTGGAGGAGAAAGTTGAACAAAGTAATTTATGCATCTGCACACATACATGTAATATACATTCATAAGGTATTCTTCCTCCGTTTTGTTTCCCTTCCTTTTTTTCTCTATTCTCTCGTACAAGTATTCATGAAAAAGCGTGGAGGTGGAATACTGACGAGCACGAGAAGAATTTTTTTTACAAGTTTCTTTTTTCTTGAGCCCCACTAACGTCAATCGTCTCTGTTAGCTCAACTTTGTATTTCTCGCCTGTCATTGTGCTCTGTACTTTTTTTCTTTTCAATTCACGCAATTCATACATTCATGTATGCAATTATACTTAGCATACACAACAGACATCCATCCCCGACACACAAAAAAAATCCAAATTGTCTAAAGAATCTATTACAAAAGGAATAATAATCATGTAAGCTATAGTGGTATGCTCTATGTGTGTGGGTTCCTGATACCGTTACTTTCCCACTTTCACTACGCAAATGATATGTTGTGCATGTGGAAAAAACACAACATACCGAAAAAAAAGAAGTTACATTGTATACATTTATTTTTCAAGGCTTTTCTTCTTTCTTTTTGAAAAAAGCTGGTGAGAGGTTTTCTCTCTGAAATTTTTCCTCTATCGAATAGCTCTAGTAGCGGTTTGATGGTGACAGTGGTACCTCTTTCACTGGAACTTCTTCTCTGTTGCTCCCACCACATATTTCCCTGTATACTCCATTCTCATTTTTTTACTCACTTCACGCACTACTGCTTTCACTGGTAGTCGTTCGTGGTGGTTGGCAATGGCAAGCAGTGCACAGCACCAAACCAGGGAAAGTACCGCTGCTAACATTTTCCCTGATAGTATTTTTGTGTGGTGAAGGTGGTAGGAAAAAAAGGAAGAAAAAAGCTTCACTCTTTTTCTTCATATTCATATCGCATTCTCTCCTGAGAAAGGGTTATGGTACTCATATAAATACACATGTAGAGAGAGAGAGTGTATAAAAATATATTATGATTAGAGTACAAGAAGCACATTGGTAAGAGGCTAGTCCTCTACAAACTATAGTATAGTGAATGGCTTGGTGGACGACAGAATATAAAGTTTTAACTAAAGCTGCTTTCTCCTGTGTATTTAACTGGAACTTTGGGAAGCTTTCAACTCTTTTCTCCCTTTTTTTCTCTCTGCTCGTTCTAAACCGACAGTCTTTTCGCCGTCGTCGTTCTTTCTCTCATTTTCATCCTCCTCTCTCCTCTCGCTGTGTGTTCTTTCTCTAGCTTTCTCGCTCTAAACTGCTTTCTGCTTATAACCATGCCACTAGCTGAGTTCTGTGCTACTTGCTACTTATTGTGGAAAATGGTATGGGGAGAGTGAGTAAGCAAGTGAGTGAGTATGTGTACCAGTGACTAGCTCAACTCCCGTAGTCATCGTCGTTTTCATCCTTCCGTAAAACCTGTGCTTTCTATTCAGCTTTTTTCTCTCCTTTCATTCTCTTGTGTTTTTGATGTATAGGTTTTATATATATGGAGGTATTTACACTGAAAGTTTCTCTCTCGTCTACTCTTGTCAGTCCGTATTTGACTGTAACGATCTAGCAGACACACAGCTATACTACTTGTACATACAATACACATCAATATATCTCCACATTATTATAGGTGGTGGTAAAAGGGAAATATTTATTGGATGGATATTTATATATGTAGATGTATAAAAGGTTGAAAGAGAAAAATTGAGTGGAGTGAGTATAGCATGTAGCACTCAATAACATACCACCACTACTACTCACTATACACTTTTTCCCATCATCATCACATCACCAACAGTAGTGGTAGGAAAAGTACAAGAGGCACATCATTTGGAATGCTTCTAGTAGTAGTAGAGCAGTGTTCCTGGAACATACATTCCAATTTTCACTGTTTTCCACACTGTGTCCTTCTCGTTCTCATCATCTGCTTAGTGAGCGCGAGCAAGAGGGATCGAGAAGAGAGAAAAGGAAAATATTTTCTCCTTGTTCCTTTCTCTCTCTCTCACTCGCACTGCTTTCACTTGCTTTCTCCGTCTCTTTTGTAAAGCTCCTCGTGTCTCTCTGTGTGTCTGTGTGTGTGTGTTGTCCGTGTCTGTGCAATGCAATGTGCAATTCTACATCTCGTTTTTTTCTCTTCTCTCTCTCTCACTCGCTCTCTCAGCATCGTCGTCTTTTCCCCATTCTTGAAACCTTCCATATGAATACCAAAGCTAGAGTACACACACACGCTCTGGATGGATCATATGAAGACAGAGAGAGAAGGGAGATGAGGTAATTCAACAAATTCCACACGTTACATCAGTCCTGTTCAATCTTTCGGAGGGAAACAAGCTCATATCCTTGTGGATGGAGTGAAGGAGCCTTGTGTGTGCATTCTCTGTGTCTATTTATTTTTTGTCGAGGCAAGCATTTGGCTATACGCCGAGAAGAACGAGAGAGAGAAAAAAATGTATTGCCTCATGGTAATCACCCACATCATCATCATCCCATGATTATTTCATTGTTATGACATAGCACTCATATAAAAAGCAGAAGCATTTTTTGTCTCTGCATAAATTGTATCATTTTTTGGTGAAAGTGAGTCGTTTGTGTGATATGCTTCATCTGAACATTTCTTCTTCGTATTCTCTCTGGCTTGGGAGATAAATTTATTTAATAATGAAATACGAAAATAAAAGCACATCATCAAAACGATCATCATGAAGAAGCTGAGGATAAAAATTTATGAGCATAAAAACTCATCCTATCATCAAGTTTTTTATTAGCTTTTGTGATGTGGTGGTGATTGCTCCAATTTTTTATGGGCTGAAATGCATTTGTAATGTGAGCGCGGCATGTGAATGTCGTGAACAGATAAGAAGGTTCAGGTAAATCAACTATAAGTTTTTTTCTTGAGGGAAAATTCTCTATCAGCATGTGAGAATGGTATGGTGTGCATAATTCATCAGGATTTCTCGATCCTGCTCGTGTTTGATACAGAATACGAAATAATGTCGAGTTTAAGTGATTGTTGGAGTGTTCACCCTTTTTAAGGGTGCATTTAAAAAAAAAATGGCTATTCATTTTTGTGGTTCTATATTCGTAAGAAAATGTTCAGGGATGGGCTTCGAGAAATGTTCAGTGAAAACTTGACTTTTTTAATGGGAATTTTTGCATTGAACACTGACACCATGTAAGTTTCAGTGATGTGGTTCAAATAGTTAGTTCTTTAATGGTCAAGTAATTCCTAGAAATATTACTGAGATTAAAACAAACTCGTGGAAATAGTGGGAGAAAGTTTTTTCTTTAAAAATAAATCTCATTTTTTAAATCAGAAGATAAAATGAGGTGAAAAGAATTTACTTCCCGAGAAAATGCCTGCTTTGCATGGTAAAATAAACGATTGTCAATCTAAACGGAAGTTTCATTTAATTTCAGTGAAAGCAAAATGTGGCCAAGTTAAATGTGTTTTCGTGTTAATAAAGTAAATGTAGATAAAAAATGTTTTCACACAAGATGAAATGAAATCAATACAAAGTGAAGTTTGCTGTGTTCATGGATCAATGTGAAAAACAAGACTGCTGTTACCGATACCCACCAGCTAGCCAAAGCCAACCCAAGTATCAGGTAAGGGCGAGAGGAGAAAAGCTTTGTTCTATGTAAATTGGATTGTATAACAAAAAATACATGTGCAATTCGAGTCACGATGAATCTACAATTTCACAATAATTTATAGTATATTCTTTTAACACCCACACAGTAACAGCTTATGCATTTAATGATGTCACGTACTGTCACATATTTTGTTTTTCTCTCTCTCTCTTTGTTTTTCTGATAAACCTATCCACTCAATCTAAACCTGTTTATGCATGGATAAACAAATGGTTATTAAATTAACCATAATTTTTATGGATATGGTTGTATTGCCCTTACTCACGTCATTGTGGAAAATATATGAGTAAACTTTTTAGCTTTTACTTTTCACCTGTCAACAAGTAAATAAAAAAGAGTTTTTTATGTTATGTATAATTTGTCTAAATGTGACCGATGATATTTTATACATTTTTAAAAGTCCGGGTATGAAAAAAGCATTAGAATATAAAACGACCTAAGAACTGCCACCAACAAATTCAGTGAGTATAAAAGTTCATGTTACTCTACACGCTCGGTAGGATAAAGTAAACGAGATTTTATTGATTTTTATTTTACATTCATGCTTGTTACACTGTTTATGTTGTCCACGTTGTTCAAACAAGCTTTGGTTGAGGAGAAACGACATGAAGAGAGTTGTGAATATACCTATATTACTTATGCGTATTTAAATGTTTGCTAAGCAGTGCAGTGTGAATAAAAAAAGAGTTATAAAAATCTACACAAAATGTATATTCAAATGAAACACGTGTTCATGTAAATATCCACTTATTTCGGTGGAAGTCTCCCGTCAATTTTTTATAGCTGGATGGCGATTAAATAAATAAAATGTAGAGTAAGTTATTTTTCAAAACACTTCAAGATCTTGTTAATATTTCCGCTTCTGCGTGCTCATATGAGAAACGACCAGGTAACTCGTATATTAATGTCAAATTAGGGTACGTTGACGCTTCACATTTCATTTCAATGAGGTTCATATGTTGGTGTGGATGTGTGTATTATAAATGAATGAACTGTTATATTCTCTGTTTTCCTTTTATTGTTCGTGTTCCATGAACTAAAACATGTTTACCTTTGTTCCAAGCGATATAGAGAGAGGATTTGTTCGAGAAACATGTACACATAATTTTTATTTCATTTTATGTTTTGTTGCAAACTCACGACACGCCAGAGAGTGTGTGTACACGCTTTTCTATACTTTCTCCAAGTTATTATATATTTTTTGATCCTAAGGAAAATACGCAGGAAAACAAAAAAGTTTTACATGTACACAACACAACAAACAGAGTTAGTGTATGCATTTCATAGTAGATTAGATCGATATCGAGTTTTGCATGAGCTCAATCTATCCATCAAGTGGTGTGGTGTAAGAAAACAAAAATGTTCATGCTCGTTTGAAGGTTTTTTTTTCGCTGTTTTATTAACTTTGCAGAGGTATATTCTAACTGAATGAAAATATGCACCCTTTTATCAGTTTGGTGATTCATCCCAAGACACACTATTACATCATGTGACACTGTATGAAATTGCAAAAGTTTACATAACAGTTAGTACTGCTGTTTTTTAATGATGTTGCAACTTGAAACACAGAAGCATGTTTGAGTAGGATAATTTAATAATATGCATACACATGAAATCCCTATACACTTGTCATTCAAACTTTTTATCCAACGCTCGACACCTTTGTGGCTTCCTGTTAATGTTGATCCATGTTTTTCACTCCCTTTTTCAAAAAATTGGCATGAAAGTAGAAAATATACATATTTTTAGGATTTTAATGGAGAAGTAAACCCCAAAACTCGAAAAAAGTGTATATTGCATGGAAAGCAGGCGAGAAGGTTGTTGTGGATGAGTGTTAGCATTTATTTAAGTGACAGCAGTAGTGTCAGCTAGACATTTTACTTGTTGAAATGTGTCTGTTTGTCTGTCTGTCTAATTGCAAAGAGATCAAATATTTTAGCAGGTAATGAGGTTCTATTCATTAAATAGTACATGGTTTCAGTATAACATTAGGTAGTTAACATGACAAGTTAATTTTCTGTCTGCTACTTTGTTTTATAACTGCGTGAAATGCGATATTAAAAATTTAATTCTTTTATCATCTCTTATCTCACCACAACTCCTTTGATCATTCTTCTAAAAAATATCATTATATCATTTCACTTTGTGAATTCTGGAGAACTCTTGTAATTAAGCTTATCAATGCATATATATTCCGCTTCTTTTTAAAACGGTATGAACAGTTATTGCTGGAATCATAAATCATTCCAAAAATCTAAAATACTGTAAGCTCAAAGCACAAAGTGTTACTGCAGTAATTATAGTGCGAAGCATGGCATAAGTATAAAGAAGTAGTTTAGAGAAGTATTTGCATAATATGCCTCACTTGAATGTTATAGAACCTAAAGAATGTGTTCCTTTTTGTTTGAAATTTGGTTTCTACATTAGAAAGCACTTTTACGATTTTAATGAAACCCTGAAAATGCAAAATATAGCACATTTTTTGAGTAAATTTATTGCTTACTTCCTATCCAATGGATTTCAAAGGGTTTTGAATTCAGGAAAATGTTTTGTTGCATGTGCTCTTTTGATGTTTTGGTGGATTTTAAAAAGTTTTACGTTTCCTACTTTCAAAGTACACTACAAGAGTTTACTAGTTGAAAAAAGTAGATTGCGACTCAAGGGAAACATTCATCTTCACTTACTACGGCCAAGTGTCAGCCATGAATGCTGTTGTGTGTTATATATAATTTAATTTTGTTATTTAAGTATGCAAAGTAGTCCTGACTTCGATGTATGGCTGTGTCATCATTTTGTTTCATTGTTGCTTTATGCCTTGTAGCACTATTCTTTTACTATGTGAATTTGAATAAACAAGCTGGTAGAATAGCAAATGATGTGAAGAGTGTATTTTTGTTGCATTCTTTGTTCTTCCAAAGTTGTTTCAGTTTTAAGGCTAAATCCTAACCTGTGTCGTAATTAAACGATTTTGTAGGAGTGGTAGAAAATTAAAACTTTCTCTAGACATGTTTAATATTTGCCATCTGTCTATTTACCTAGTTTGCGTTTTCACCAAGCTAAGAAAAATGTCTTTGGTCGCTTCCAAGAAATGTTTTCCTTGAGAGACAAAGCCTTCCCGAATGAAGAGATGCTCCCGCATGAAAAAGTAATGAAATAGCACAATTTATTGAGACAGTAGAGACTCAACTGTAGACAACGTTATTAAATCGCTCTTCGTCGCAAACTGTGAAACAGGTGGCTTAATAAATAATTCAAGAACGTCCAAGAATCTTTCTGTTGTGTTGGGTCGTATGCTGGAATGTTTCGCTTTTTTGCGCTATCAAGCTTGAGCGTTGACCTACGATAAATTATAAAAATGGAGATGTGTTTTGGGTGCTTTTCTTGTCCGTCTCAAGATCTCTGGTTTCGCAATAAACTTTTTTTGGAGGAAGGTTTACTGCTTTTCTATGTATTCTTGTGTACACTCATTTTTTCCTCGTGAAAAAATGGTACGCTCTCTGAACATCAGTATTAGTTTTAGGTAGCATAATGTGTGTTCAGATAGGAATGCTGTGGTCTCCAACGAGAGAAAACAAAGTGGCAGTCATGAAGCGGCGAGGGAGATAAGCTGACACTCAGTAACCATTAACGAAGACTACTAGGAAGAAAGTCTCATTTGCTTTCCCTTTTTAGATCCGAAAAAAGTCTCACAATCTTCTTACGCCCACCATTACAGAGAAATAGATATAGCAGGAAAATATAGGTATATGACATGTGTACAAGAAACATAAATGGATTTTTCTGAAAGAAAGTGTAGGAGGAGAACTGAGAATATATTGAAAAGTCATGTCTTCGCTGGTGAAAATATGAACGAGTTAAAATCAAATTATTCCCGGATCGTATGTGCACTATTTGTTATAGTTCAGTAATGAAAATACTTTGTATCTGTTGCCCTCAGTGCGTATTGCGTATAATTCTGCAACAAATTTTTCTTGTTACTTTTTGCTGCATCTTTTGAAGCTTTGTACATCAATTTCAAGAAATTGTGATTTTAATCAAAGGAGCTTAGATGTAATTGAACTTTCCCTAGATCAATTTTTTCCCGGAAAGCATCAAGTAGATACATAATTTGGAATAGCATAGATATTTTAAGAGAAAAAAAAACAATGTTCTAATATGATGTTGTACATGCTAGAAATACAAATCAAGTTTCTATTTCAAACGATTCTATACAAGCCAACTGTAAGCTTCCGGCAGCATGACACATTGATGAGTTGTTTCTCCCCACATCTCAACTTTCACCGAAGGTTATAGCATGTCGATTAGAAAATTTAGGAGAAAAATCTTTAAAAAATATACAAACCTACATATTATGCCTCATGTTAATATAGATTTTTTTTTTCTTCTCACGCGATAAGTTAGGATGTAGCATTACAATAAAACGCAATATATATCCAAGTAAAAATACACACCATATTGCCGATTATGTCAACAATAACAAGCCATAGCCTTGATATTATATTCCCAAATGTGAAAAGCTGTCTATTCCACTTTCTCTTCTGGAATCTAAAGGTAACTTTGATTTCCTGCTGCCACTCAATCTGAGTAAATCAACTGGAAGTATAAAAATCTGGAATGAAAAAAAAATTCCAATATTCCAGATATTTATGTACAGATAAATTGCATTTAGATATCTACTCACTCGTATTCTTTCGTTGAGTAAACTATTATTCTCTTGAGGATATAATATTGTAGCAAGTAAATAGCCCAGTGAAAGTTTTCATTGAAAAAAGGCATTTCATATGTGAAAGTTTATATAGAAAATAAATAAAGTATAAAATGTAGCAGGCACGTATAAAGTCGATACTACTGATGATGATATAGTATATCAGCCACTCTTTCTCCCTCTCTTCTTCATAATATATGTTTAGCCATCAACTAGTGCATAAAGAACTCCAGGAAAGTACTATGACGTCTCTAGTGAGCAATGAATCGTACATAACTTTCAGTAAAGCGCATTACTCTCTAGCAAAAAATAGGTTTTGAGTGAAATATGTACCCATTTTTCCTCTTGTTTTGTTCGTAGGTTAAAAGACTTTGATTTCTTATTCTCCGCGTAGACAGAGGTCAGACGGAAATGTTGTTATTTGTTTCAGAGGCAATGAATAAAGGAGAACTAGTTTGTTTTCCAATCTAATTTAAGTGCTTCCTCTCCGCTCCACTTTTTTCACTCATACTCTCCATGCATGCATCCATATTCACTTTTGCTACTTTTACAAACACACACAACAATAGTTCATAGTAGAAGCCCAATTTGTTCAGAGTCCTGCAGCTATTTTGGGTGGAAAAAGTGTAAATGTATGTACAACATTTGGGTATACTTTTACTTAAACAAAAAAGGAAAAACAGATTTTGTGCAGAAATACGCGCACTTTTTTATTGCTGGAGGTTACGTTGTAGGTAATAAAGAAATAAAATAGAAGCACATCTACACACATGTATGTATTTATATACAAATAGTATGCCATTTCTCTTAATAATTGAACCTCACGGACATCTATAGATGTTTTATATGCTTCTGCTATGCCACCATTATGTCAGCAGTGGGAATGCCTGGCACTTTGAGTACGAAAAAGAGAAAATGAAGCGGCGAGCTGGTGAGGGAAAAAGCGAGAGAGAAAGTGGGAGAAAGGAATGGAAGGATAAGATTAGAAAGCTCATATATTTTCTCTGACTTGCATAACGCACACAGGATCGTTCATGTGGAGACGAGAAAGTGGTGGGACTGGTAGTGTGCCTGTAGGCGAAGTAGGGACATCGGTTGTATCTCAAAATTTGCGACCCGAAGCGGTCAGCGTGTCCGTCAACAGTACACAGTGGATTCGTCACCCGTCCCAACATCATTCCCATCCTAGACGGTGTGATTCTTCTGAATTGGCTGATTCACCCATCCGAACGGAAGCCATCAAGGTTTGTAAACTTTTATTTTTCTCTAAATTTTCCACTAGTCTAGAATAGACAGTTGTACAATACATACCTATATAAAATGTAGAATCTAAAAAATACGGGTTGTTCCGCAACTAAAAAATTTCCAGTGTGCAAATATCAGTGATGAGTTTCGCCACTGGGAAAACCGGTGAAGTTTGTGTTTTTGCTATCTCATCACCAAACTCAGTTACTACTGTATATTATAAAAAAATAATATGGTACATTTATTATTACTCATTTTGATTCCAGAAATTTCCGCTCTTATTAGTTATGAAATAGGAGAGGAGGAGTAACGGTGTAGTTTTGCTGCGGACAAATTAACTGCACAGCTTTTCAAGCGTCCGCTTTCCGAAATGAGAGAAAGTCGCTTTGAAGAATTTCTTTCTATACAAAATTTCCTTTTAACTGAGACGGACGAAGGGATATCATGTGTTATAACTTACCTATAAGAGATACATGTTTCTCTTGAAAAACGATGAAATTCAATCTTGCTGCAGGAGAGTGCACAACAGCACGGAAGCCTTTGGTCTTCCAGGAAATTGTGTTTCATAAAATCATTAAATGAAGTTTCCCCAAAATGAAATTGTGCTCTGGTGTGCTCTCTGTACTTTTTGATTGTACATTGTACTGCTGCATGTGTGACGGTGGTAGTGGAAGCTCCAGCTATTATACCTTGACAGGCTAATAGAATACAGAAAATTAATCTAAACTTCGGGTCATACAATAATGTGTACACATACATGAAAAAAGACAAATAAGCGGTGTACGTAGTAGCACGGATATTGGGTGGAGTATATATACGAACGTTACTTTACCGCATTTAGATTATAAAAAGAAAGTTTTGTCTGATGTGGGGATTGGGTGATGGGTAGTTTTGACGAGACAAAGTTCGGAAATAAAGGGATTAAATATGATATAGTTTGCTGATAGCGGTCTTCTTAATATTTTTACTGCAGATATGAATTCACCGCCGCATCTATGTATGTATAAGGTATGAACTTGCTGATAAATAAAATATATATGGAAGATAAGCACTTTTGTACTATCCAAATAATAATTTATGAGGTTTCTGATATTCAACTCAGCATGTTCTCAGCTCTTTGTCTGCTATGGAGCATACAAAAATAAGCCTAGTTTGTAAGATCACACTTTGAAACAAATAAGTGTTTTGCATTCCGTATGCACATATGTACTTACATTACATAAATATTGGAATCGCCTCCTTGTTATTATTATTATTACAACTTACAACACATTCAGAGTTCACTTCACTTAAGGGGAAAAAATAATAGGCTTAGCAGTTGTTGTTGTAAAAGTAAGATCTCTTGTTTGGCCGAGAGTTTAAGTTCCCACGTTTTACCACTTAATACAAGAGAGGTGAAAGGATACATAATATTCTTAGCAGGGATGTTCAGAAACCCGTTTTTGTGGAATTTCCCGGAAAATTTTCAATCCTATTCAATTGTAATGAGAACAATTTGAAGTACATGTGCATGCACAATTTGTTTTGAATAACAATTCTTTAATCAAAAATTCATTAGCAAAATTGTGGTGGGAAATTCCATGTCTGATGGTTGCTGTACTTCCTAGAATTGGTCTTATGGGGAGTGTACGTGGGCGGATAGTATGTATGTCTAGTGTACTATAGATCATTATAACACCTTGAATGTATGCAATAAACATACCATCATTATAAGTGCTCTTGGGATCGACTTTATAAAAGTAATATTCTCTCGAAAAATGTTGTCTACTAGCCTTCAAAAACATTCATACATTTTTAGCATTAAGTCTCCCTCTCTAGAACTGTGAGAACCACCTCTAGTCACACATTTATGTATTCCTATTAAGTACACTTTATGCCTTATTAAGAATTGAGGAATCTGTTTATATGTCTATCGGCAAAAGGAGAACGGAACGAGAGAATGAAATTTTTGAATGAAATTCGAGGAGAAAGAAAGGAGGGGGGAAAAGATTATGAGAAAGAGCGCAAGTACCTAGAATGTACTATACCAACCGCTTGTGTAATAAAGAGTGTGAGCACCATACCACCACACCGTTAGTGAAAGAACAACGAACGAAAACAAGCTCACTCCTTTCACTTCTGTTGTGAAAGCAGAAAGAAAGTTTTTTGGAGGCAACCTTCTTGTTTGTCCGTTTACCGTTCTTTTGCAGCGTTTTCTCTCTGCTTGTAAAAGAAGGCGAAAAGGTTGTGAGAGTGTGTACTGCTATTATGTGTATTCGAGATATGTATGTAGTAGTGGCATAAAGCGAGGGCAGCAACGTGTGTGGTGGCATGGATGGCTGGAATAACAGTAGAGAGAAAGTAGAGCGTATACATGGTAGTAGAAAGAAAACGGGGAATGGAGAATGCCTGTTGGTTCTCGCTTTCTCCCCTCTGGTATGAATGTTCCACAATTTTATTGATTGAAAAAGAGGACCCAGAACCACTTCTCTCCTCCGTTTTTTTCGGAAGCACACACATATCTTGAACAACAACAGCCGACATATACATTCCACATTATAGAAGTCTTGTCGAGAATAAAAGGATAGATATCAGCATTCAACATGTATGATCATAAACTTAACGAATAATAGTAACTTTTATATGAATTTTAGGAAAAAAGGCTGGAATCTTATATGGGAGCAGTGTGGAAGTAGCAGTAGGCAGTAAATTCGTAGAACTTTGATAAACAACACGACAGGAAGAGCAGATGACTGCTTCGTCGCGTTTCTCTTGTTTGCTAATTTATTTCATTTGTGTGTGTATTTAGAAGTACAATAGCCAATGTGATGGTTTAATGGTTGTGTGTTTGTGTGAGAGTCTGATGTTTGCAAAAAAACTAGATTCTTGTCACTAGAAATTCAATTAGTGTGTTTAAGGGATAGTCGTCAAATTTTTTATAAGCTTTCAAAATTTTCATGGCAGATGTGGTTTACAATTAACTTTCCATCGTTGTGTCTAATTATCAGTTGGACATGTCTCGTTGAGTGAGGTATTATTATATTTGTACATGAAGTTACAGAAGAATGCAAGTTAAATAGACTGCCAAGAAAATTTTTTCCCTTTTTGGGACAAATATACTTTTTAGAGATACCATTTTGTCCCAGTCGGTTGTCTGGTGTCTTCAGGTGAACTCGAAACTGAACTCAGAATGAAACGCGGTTTTGAGATAACCAATTTTGGATGGACAAACAGACACGTTTGTTCATTGCATGATGCTTTCGAGCACAAATGCGTTCACAATTAATTGTATGATAAAAATGTCTTCTCTGTTTTTGAGTTTACTCCATATCAATGCAAGGATAATATGCTGTTATTGATGCAAAAAATTCAACGAATTACAGTGAATGAGTCTGGTTGGCTGGTTTCTAATTAGGACAGGTTGAAACGACACATTGAAGTAGACAAAGTAGAGTAATTAGACGGCGAAGCCATAGCTGTGCATTTTCTAAAGGAGCCCATTAAGTCAATGTTACATTAAGAGACACATAGTATAGCTCCTCAGAAATTAGCATAACTGGGAGGAAACAAGCTTGCTGGTAAACTAGAGAGAAAGTGTAGACTGCTGGGTACAGTCCCATTAGGGTGTTGGCTTAATATAAGTTAGTGAGAAAGGGAGAAAGTCTTCAAATTGACAATCCTGCAAAAAGCAGGTGCAGTTTGCATTTGCATCACTTTGTCTTCCTAATGCCTTGAATTTTTTCTTTGAAAATTCGTCCATTTTCATGTAATGCGTTAAAAATTGCTTGCTGAGGAATGCAATGTGCCTTGTGTTCTGAAATTCGATAGTGCAGATACAATTTCATTCATTGGCAGAGATAACGACTCCATTTTATACTAGCTGTTGTTACCGATTTAAGAATGCATCTTCAAATTTGGCGACACATCTTGAGTTGCAGAGACAGTGTTACTTCAAATAATTGAAGTTGAGGAGCGTTTAGATTTAAAGTTAAGATGAACAAAATTGCAAGTAGCCAGCATACGATATAGATGCAATATCATTAGATGATTTTACTAATATTGCCAATAAATGAATGGTGTAAATTAAATAGTAATAAAGGAAGAAGCAAATGAGATTTTCACTCCTGTTTTCTCGCGTCATTCACGAGAGATATAGGATGTAATGGATGCTATAAAGATTGAATTAATGATCCTGTGAACTGAATCGTGTGGAGATATTGCGGAGACAGAGACAAAACGTCATTTAAATAACAGCTTCTCAAGCTATCATTGAATGTTGTCGCAACTGAAAGGAGTCTCTTGCGTGAAAATAAGGGGATGTCAATGTATAATTGAAAATTAGACATTATTATCATGAGGGAAACCCCACTACTCAGAATACGATGCATATTGATTACCCTAATCACGTTTTTGATACAAGGCAAACGTGTTAATGCGCATGTTTTCGAGATTTATTGTTCCTTTCCACTCACACCTACATTTCCAAGCAATGGAAATTGACTTGTATTTGTAATGCAATGTGTCAGTCATTTATACAGTTAAGGATATTAGTGCAATTCAATGAAATATAGAGAAGAATCACACAAGAGACAAATTCATGAAAGATTAGTGGCATGGTTTGTACATCTTTGAAGCTGTATTCAAGTCTAATAGTACAAATAAACCATTCTTAAACATAAGGGATTTCTCTGCTCCCATTTTTAGACCCTCAGCGTAGAAAATAACTCATCAATGTCAATTTTAATGTTTCATGTTCCACAGTCAATATTGCTTGAGACATGAAATGGCAATTTATGTGCTTAAGGGTGAAACGACTGTTTTAGTTGTTGACAAAATGGGTAATAATAATTAGTGTTTTGCAAACACACTAATAATGACAGTCCTCAGTTTTCTAAAAGTTTAGGCAGGTGGAAACATATCTGTTTGTCTTCGATTTCTGACACAGAATCTCGTCTCATAAAGGTTCAGAGGAGAAAGTTAAAGAGAAAAGGGAGCGCTTAGTAATGGGTTTCGAATTGTTATTATGCCGAAAAATGGCAGGTGGGTAAATAGCAGATGAAAGTGACAGGAGAAAACATTGCGTTTGACATTAATGGTGAGTATATAGATATAAACGGTAACTTTCACTGACGGAACACAAATGACGTCTCCTAAAGGTTTTTCTTCTGTTCTCTTCTATTGGTTTAAATATGCTTGATTACTTTAATGTGCACATTCGTTACAATGGGATGCTATGCATGTTTACTACGCGCTCTTGAGAGATTTACGGCTTACCATAAAACTGTTTCCCGCAAATTTTATGGCCATATTAAAACCAGGAAGTAACCAGCAACGCAGAACATCCTTTCGTATAGACAATTTGGTGAAAGCAAAAGCAAACCCATGCAAATACCTCAATTCTTTAGAAAGTGCTGAGAAGAGAAAAGCTTTTTGAAAAATGTCGGCTTTCAAATTTGAAGCGCTGGGTTGAAGATTGTCATAGTCAGTCGGTTTGAAAGAGAGAAATGAATGCGAAAATGAAACGTGAAACGAGCTTTTAAATTTTCACGTCTTCCGTGGGTAGTGTAGCTCTGAATTCCTTATTCTCTTGATTTTACAAAACCAAAACATAAAAATTTCATGTCTTGCAGTGACCAACTATTAATCAAATTGGTCGTACGTTTACATTCCATCTATGGCATTAGCATGCTTTCATTACGTGAGTTTGCCATAATTTTTGTGAAGTTTCCAACTTGAAGGTTGTATTTATGCAATAAAAAGAGAAGCAAGCACAAAAGCTTTAAAAACGGTAACAAAAATAATTGCAGTGGAAATACAATAATATCCCAAACTGACCATTTCCCGACCCACAACATTTAAAAACTTGTAAATATTTGCCCATTACCTATTTCGCACCATTTTCAAGAAGTGTTTACATTCCAACATGCCATTAATACGTGAGAGACAACAGATGCATACTCAAAACCGAACAAAGTTGAATGTTGTTTTTGGTGAAAACGTGAAAAGTAACATTCTCATTTCTCAAACTCTGAAAGGCTGACAGTTACATTCAAAGGTTTCAATAGGTACACTTTAACGAAGCAGATATTTCGCAGTATATGCATTTAATACTTATGTCATAGTACTTTTCAATACAGAACATTTTTTTTATACATGGGTACCAACCTATTTATATACCTACGTCTTATTTTGCGAGAAGCTGATTCTAGATTTTATTACAGAAGCAGAGAATTCTCAAAGTGATTCATCATCACGCTAATGGAAGAGAAAGCAAAATATTTTCTTTTCCATATTTTTGGATTGCAAATGCGAGCTGTGAACCGAGCATAAGGAAAATGCTCGCGAAAAAGATTATATGGTAGGAAAAGAGCTGGACCAGAGTCGCGCGTATTGTTTCAAACCTTCAGAGGAGAAAGCGTACGTCTCTATAATTTGTCTCTGGCATTAGTGATATCCGCCGCACCAAATGTTTCGTAAACTACGTCCCAAAACCCATCAATTTACAAAAATCCATTAGTTCGTTTGAAATATGGCAAAGCGGATGGACAAAATACACATTTATTATCTTCAACAACAACATAATGATGTTTTTGTGATGTTGCTAACGGGCAGAAAAACAAACTCATTCAAGATACTGCCTTATGTATTTGCTTGTGTATTTAAGCCTTAAAACACTTAAATACATAGCATTTATATAAATTATTAGCTATTATATTTGCACTTATAGAAAATATTCTCATTCAGAACGATTAAACGTATTATGCCCCTGGATCATCTCTATGGCCAATCATGCGAGACAGTCGATAAATTTTGTTTTTAGTATTCGATTACCTGGTAGAATTGAAAAAATAAAATGCATACGTGTAATTGAAACACTATCAAACAATAAGCTTCATTACTCATAAAAGGAAACAAAAACATCTGGGCTCATTAAAGATAAATAAATGGTAGAATGATAAAGTGATGATTCCGCTGAAACAACTATTTTTTATAGAAAATGTTTGTCTTTCATGCCAAAATGCTCGTGTGAGGCTCACTTCCTCGTTTATTTGCTGACAGGCAGACGAGCATGAGAGAGCATTTTTACATTTTCACTGTGTGACAGCTCTTTGTTGGGTTTACTTTCTCTTTCCTTTTCCTCCTTTCCTGTATGCAAGAGCGTTGCACAAGGATGAAACGAGATAGTTCGTTGAAGTGTTTGCGGTAAAGATATAGTGAAAGGAAGGATGAGTCGTATGAATAGGAAAAATCTCACTGGGCTGCCGTCACACGGAATACACATATTTGGTATGATGGTAACTTAAGCTTTGTGAATACACGGAAGTGCACAAAATCTTCATATCATTTTTTTTTGTTCCATTTCAGCTCGTGTTATGATCGTGTTTAGAATATTCTCCTTTTCATGCATTTTATTTGTCACCCACGTCAAGTTGGCAATGCTTTGATAACAAGTGAAAAGCGTCATTGATATCTGAAAATGGCAAAACAAAATCCTTTTTTCTAACCCTGAAGCGGTGATGTGAAATTTTGTATGGTATTTGATTACAATGCTTTTAAAATTGATGCTTTTGTGAAAACAGAACATAATAAAGCTTATTTTCCAGTAGAATACGAAATATCCACGCACAAGAGGGAAATCAGCTAATGTGACTTCAGTGTACAATGGAAGGTGAATATTATCCCACTGCTGAAAAAAATTAAACATATTGTATTATTTAGGTTTCATATTGTCTTCACACAATTTATATGGCTTTTAAGCTGGATTGATCTTTTCCATTCATTTTGCACGACCCGGGTGTTCCTTCAAGATAACTTTCACAAATTTTAGGAAGCTTTTTGCTGAAACCTCTGATTCTTTTGTGTGATGAAGAGGAACAGAAACTTCATTATCTTGAGTGGAAATTGTGCCCGAATCAATTTACATGTAATTTCTTTATCGATTATGACACCTGAAATATATGGTGGGATTACATCATCAAAAATAAATTATTACGAAAATTTGTAACATTTTGTAGAATATAGGAAGTGCATCCTTTTTATTATCATTTATTCACGAGTTCATTGACATGTTTGGCAGAATACAATATTTTAAACTAATATTAAATACTTTTTATTGCGAATTGTTACAAATTACTACTATGATAATGTTAAATACTTATACTAACAGCGATTTCCTATGCAGTTTGTTATTTTTTGAGATTTTTAATCAGCAATATAAGGCAACTTGTTTATTCGGATTATTAACTCTTTATTTTACAAAGACAAATTGTGCAAATAAAAAATACATTTATATGTATGTGTAACAACAGCATTTATAGTTACTGAATTTTGTTGACAAAAAAGTCAGATCAAAATGCGAAACGCGTTTGAAGCAGCACTTTGGAAAACTGGTGACGTAAAATTTGTTTTCACTGTTCCTTTCAATGAAAGACCTTGATGACAGGATAGTTTGAGAGTGACAGATTGAAAATAATTTCATGAACGTCATTCCAGGCGGAAGAGTGAAGCCAAAGATGAAGAAAGGAAAGTAAAATTTGTGACACATTACATACCTGACACGCACGACAAAGTTTTACGAAACACCAAAATCAATTTTTATATTACGAATAAGCCATAACAATGTGCGTGTTGTCAGCTCTCTATCCCACCTTTTACGTCACTTGTCCCAAAAACTGTAAACAAACTTGCTAACCAGTATTTTTAGATTCAGGAACTAGTAAATCATGTGCTCTACACATTACGCAATTTCTAAATTTGGACTGACAGATTTTCCCGTATAAATTTATGTGGGTTTTCATTATTGCTACATGTTTTACTTCCTCTTTCACAACAATAAATTATCCCAGGACATATTTACATATTTAATCACTTGTAAAACTATTACTTATCATCATCCTAGCACTCCGTTACTTTCACTCAACTCTCGCATTCGCATATTAAACTCTTTAGACTTAAAAACGCTTAGATTGCTCTGGTACAGAAGTAATAATGTAAAAACTTTCTCTCTTTCGCAGCAGTTCTTTTTTTTGAGGAACCTCCACTGAAAGGATAAAACCTACTGTCTAAAATGTAGAAAAACTTTAGAGAATAATAATAGCACGTGGGTGTTAGACATTATATGTGTATTATACATACAAGTAGTAGTAGATGATCATACAATACATTTTTTTTTGTGTTTGAGCCGCCAGCGGCAAAAAACTCATCATCATGATGCTCAAGATGAGGCGGAACAGTGCACACATAAGCTTTCCCAATGTGTTCCCAAATAAAAACTTTCTCCGCTTGTGTAGACCATGAAAACGGGGAAAAAACTCGAGAGAAGAAAAAAGAGTAGCGAAATTGTGCCTGTGGTTTGGTTTTCTTTGCACTTTTCTCTCTTTTCTTCTGATTTTCACATCTTTTCTCTCTTTCTCTTCTTCTTCTTCTTCTTCTTCTAGAGAGATCAAAATGGGATACCGTATGCTATTAATCAGATAAAAACCCAGGTCTTTTACGGCATTTCCGATTTGACACCATTTCTTTCTTTCCTGTCGTTCCCCTCCACTTCCTATCTTTTCCCCCTTTTTTTAAAGATTTTTTTTTCATCTCTTTATAAAAACACATACAAAATACAAACTAAAGATGACGATGGCAGTCAGCCAGAAAAAAAGTCAGGAAACCAGTAGTGTCGCAGTAATAGTGTTAGGGTTTTGGATTGTGTCTTTGTATATGCAAGTATAGGTATGTGTCTTTATGGTTGTCTGTGTAAATGTTACACGTGTGTGTAGATGTTCTCCTTCAACACTAGAAATGTGCAACATATTACAAGACATTACAGTTTCATTTCATGTTATTATATTGCCATTATAAATTTGCTAATAATGCTCTTATAGATAGAAAAGACACAGATCAGTGTAGATACTATAATATTGTATTGGACCATGCCTGCATAGGTTATATATATATTTAATATATTACACTGCTTGCAGTCAGTCTTGACGACCATCATCATCAACAATTTTACCACCATTAAATCCTGTTTTGTCGGTTATAACTTTTTTTCTGGAAAGTTTTCTTCAATAAGGCAAAATACATACAGACATTTTATATACATTGTATTATCCACTCAATTTCCCCTCCCCAATACAATAATGTTAGATTATATGTTAGAAGAACAGATGAAGTAAGAAAAAAAGTATAAAGAAAAATATCTCTTGAGAACAAGTTGCATTCACTGCGAAAAACGACAGAGAGCAATAATAATTGGAAGTTTTTTTGTTTGCAGCGCAGACAAAAGATAGCTTATTATAGAGAGATATAGCTTTAGCAGTAGAGAATAGAGCGGCTATCGTCGACAGATGCTAAGATTGTGGTTGGTTGAGGGAATCATGATGATGATGATGATGACAATGAAAGTAGTTATCATCGGAAGCGATGCGTTGCCTCCGCGGTTATAGCTGGAAGCGCTACTACTGCCTTACTGGCTGTATCAGAGTAGCCGGAAAGTTTGCTTACAGCTTTCATCACGACAGCATCCTTACTGTGGAAAATAAATATAATGTGGGGGAAAGGACTTCAATAAATTTTGGTACAATATTGAACGGAAATCTTATATGGAATGTGGTGTATAGGAATGATCTCTCTAGTTAACTGTTGAGAGGGTTAACAGTGAAGAAAATGTGGAAGCGACTTACTGTGCATAAAGCCATTGCTGGATATACTCTAAGGTGAACGGTAATGGGATTCCAAGAAAGAGACACACATCCTCTACGAATTTAATACAGTTGTTGTAGACCATGTGGTAGCTTTCTGGTCTGTTAAAAGGAAAACAATATTGATTTCAAATTAATACAATCCAGCAGTCAGTGACAAAAACATGGAGAACATGTAGGAGAATATGGTGTACAGAGAGAAGGAACTTGACGTACGAATATTTTTGGTGAAGGGATTGAATCCACTCCTCAAACTCGGATTTTGTCGTTGTCCTTGATATGTAAACAACGGAAGCTTCCTTATCGAAGCCTTTCTCCTATGTTTGCAGAACAATTTAAGCAGATGAGAAAATACCAAGTGGTGATATAGATTATAAGGAAAGCTATTTGGGTGGCTAGTTTGAAAATGTTCCAAATATATAGGAACTAAAACAATGTTTTGGAAAATCAAGGTCAAATTTTACAATAAGCTCAAGTTTGATCGTCCATTCATGTTTCCGACCATTGACTCTGGAATTCATCTGCCACTTGAGTAGCTTTCCTTGTCAGTTACGAACGACTTTTGGTACCAGTAGAGAAAAAACGAGTCAAGAGTAATAATAAGCAAGGAGATTGCAACGAAGAACAAGTTAACTATTCTTTTGATGTTATTGCAATGAAACTACCGATATCGGTTACACTCTTTTTTTCCTACTTCATATACACATAATGCAATGTACTTGCTTCTTCTTTCAGTATTTTGAAGGAAATACATAACAAGTCATATCATTACAAGATTCCGATGCATATCATGTTTTTATTTTTCTTTATCAAACTTACCACTTCATGGCCATCTCTTATCTGAATTCCAGATTTGTTATAGTCATACAAGGTTCCGAATATGCAGATGACGGGATGATAAAATTTTACTGGAATATCTTGGCAAATTCCACATTTCCGGAGAACTTTCCCTGTAGATGAACAAGAGAGGAAGAAGCTATATGTAAAATACCACTCATATTCATAAAATATTATTATCTGAGAAATCTATCGACTCTTTCCCCGTGTACATTGGTACATACTCCATACTATACTCTACATGTAAAATAAGCAATCTTAAAGACTTTCACTTGTGCCGAATTTTGAGCAAATTTCTATGCAAATATAAATTTTCTTTTCTGATGCGTATAATACCGCTGAGCAAAGAAGAAGAATGAAAAAGTTGAGATGAGATTCTTCAAAGATTGAGACACTTCATTTACATGCACACTAACTAATAACGTGTCTAGGTATACCTTATACCCTTTTGCAAAGCAATACATCTAAAAAATACATGAAAGTCTAAGTTTTCATCTAGAAAGTTTCCGTTTTCTACCCGTCTAAAAAAACTCTCCGCACTATATACATACATACATACGCAAAAGGAAATCATGAAAGGTGTAATTCAATAATGGAAATTACCCAAAGTGTCAAGAGTCTTGCCTCCAGATCCACTAACACGTTTACTCATATCGTAGCAGTAGACGAATACTAACGTCATCTTTTTACATTTTGAAGGATACCAAGCCACTAACCAAAATTGCCAAAAAAATCAAACTTTCCTTTCCTCACTGTCTCTCACTTTCTCCCACTTTTCTCCTCACTTTTTTTGCTGACTTTTTGGCTTTGATGCAGTGAAGGGTAGGTAGCAGTGGAAAATTGTAACCGCGTCGTTGCTTTCACCATATATACTTTGCATATACACTCACAATATAACTCATATGTATATATTGACTCAATTACAAGTACTCCGTCAAGTATTATTGACTGTATACATTACTACTACGATCATTTATAAAAATATATAAGATACACATAGCATTAACATTAGTTGATATACACTAATTCCCTCTTTTAACTTACAAAAAAATGTTTCACAATGCTACCCAACTGTATATACAGCTTTAAGCCTAAAAAATGTATCACGATGAGACAAGAAGAAAAAAGGAGAAAGTTTGGTATTGTGTCTTGCGTCTGGTTTTTTTCGCTGGTACTGCTGCTGCAACTCTGTCATAATATCATATATATTTTTATATGATTAGAAGAAGAACTTATGTATAGTCAAGTTGGGTGATGGAAGAGTATCAGATTTATATGAATTTTTGTTGTTGGTGAAGAGTCCTCCGTTTTTTTTCTTTACCGTCGCTGCTCCACTTTTCTTCGTTCTTTTCTTCCAGGACATTTATTATTATCTATCTAGCCATTTTAGACGTCATCTCTCTCGCTGACTTTTCCTACCTAAGTACAACTGTACAAACAAAAAATATAAGTTTGTAGAGAAAAAAATCTCTTCACAGAAGGGAACCATACACACTAGCTATCCTTCATGTTGTTCCAGCGTCCAATCATAATAGTAGATGTGGAAGTTGTAAGAATAACGGCCGCCGCCACTGGTATCGTCTCCATCTATTAATAAAACGTACATTTATATAAGCACTCACGCACGTTCGTTTTTTTCCTCTACATCATCATACCAGGAAGATGATGGCTATGCAATATTATTTTTTTATTATTATTTTATCTAATCGACCGTTGTTGATATTACTTTCACTTAAGTTGTGTGCGAGAGAGAGAAAGCGAGAACTTATACAGCTATATAGACTGACTTTCCAATAGTCTCGGTTTTTTTACTGCTGCTGCTACTCATGTAGCGGAAATGTATAATAACCAATTACTAAAGTTAATAGAGATTGCGACTAAGAGCTTTAGGAGGACAATTAAGTTGATGACGAGGATGAGTAATGTACTCCATGAAACATGTACACTATGGCTGTTCAAATGCACTAAAAAACTTTTTTCCCGAAGATTACATATAAAAAAATAATAATAATACTTTTTATATAAAAAGCTGTTTTTATGTAAGGCACTTTGTGTGTAGTGTGTGTGTGTGTTGTTGTTGTTGAAGAAACGATAAAAATGTTGTGTAGTCTTTGAAATCTCTTGAAAAATTTCAACTATAGATGATTTATAAGAATTCTTTTTTTACTGCTCTCTGCTCCTCCTGATGCTCAGCTACGAGAAGAATTTAGGAGCACGTTGTAATGAGAACTAAAAAAAATGTATTATCCAACAGGCTTTCTTCCTCTGCTCTTGGTTTTCTCCAGTCACCGCACTGCACCAGAGCAGAGTCCTTGATGATATGAAACAAGGTAAAAGGAGTAGTGGGAGTGAGGACGCAGTACTACATTGTCACCAACCAACCAAACCAGAGAAACTACACGAAATACTTTTCTCCACTTTTACTCTCAAATAGCTCCGCAAAACTCTTCACTATGGATAGACTAGAGACAGAGATACAGTTTATACTTTTTTGTCTAGTGAATAATGCCTATAAATGGAGATATATCTTGTTGGTGTATGTACATACTGACATTATTCAGCTGTTTCCAACTCTCTTTTGCAAGTTTTCTCCTTCCATCCGGATATTTTTTTTTGCACAGGCAAACTTTTTTTGCACTTTGAATATAATGCTGTGTATATATGTGTGTACTTCTGTTGGTGATTTTGGTGAAACTGACACAATAGTTGGGCTGTTTGTGACTTTCCTCCAAAGTCCATCTATCTCTAGCGAATAACTTTTCTCCTCTTGAAATGAAATTATGAGTTGAAAGAGATAGAATAAGTATGTATAATGAGTGGATGGAATGAAACAGATGAAATTGTTAGAAAAATGATGTTGCTAACTGTCAAAAAGTGCTTTCTCACTTTCTACAAATTACACACACATCCTTTCTATTCTTCTTTGAAAATGAGGACTTTTGAAGAGAAAGTGAAACTAATGGGCTCTTTCCTGTGCTCTGCTTTCGCCAACAAGGAAAAAAATACTGACTTTAACTTCGTTCTCTCTCTCATTTTCCACAACAAAAGTTACAATTAATCATCCCTATTACAATTACTAATCTAATGTCAAGACTAAAAAGGAATATAATGAAAAAAATTATTTTACGATAACTTTTAAGCACGGCTTTTTTGCTTTTACCCACCGAGTTAAGTGGAAAGATTAAAACTTTTGAGATCAAAGAGAGATGAAAAGAAAAGGGGTTTGAGAAAAATATCTGTTATGTAATTAATTTCTCAATAAATTTTATTCATAAAGTAGGTCAATAGAATAAGAAATGGTGAATTGCCTAACACAACTCACTTTACGCTAAAGACATGAAGAACTGCAAAAATATTTTTTGCATGAAAATGACTCACATATCGAGAGAGAGAAAAAAAATGAAGGAAAACTGCGATAAGAAAACGATAGGTACAAATAGTGTGGAAATGTCTTTTGGATTTGACTTTGTCGAGAGAGATGTCTCAATATAAAAAATTTGTGCTTTCTCAATCTTCTTAGGACAAAAGGAATGAATATATTTGTGAGGAGCACAACCTTTTCATGTGCACGGGTGTGTGCACACGTTGTTCTCCAATTTGATACAATGCCACATTTCCTCAGACAGATTTTAAATTATGGTTGGAGACTAATCAAAAAAGTGTATTAAGTAGTGCTATCAGAAGGAGATTATAAGTATTGGAGCATTAAGATCATCACATCAGCTACATTTTTTTTGCTTGAGCATTTTTCAACTGACAAGGACACGCATTACTTTTTTACATAGAGCAACTAACAGTCATCAATTCACGAAGCTAAAGGAAGAACAAAGTAAACTCAAGAGCAAGGAGCACATTGTGAGGCTACTCGCTGGGAAGTTCAATATCAACAACATAGCAGCATGCTCGAGAGTAATAAAAACTGTTTCTTTTCAGCATGTAAGCTGAATAGAGAAACAATATTATATGAACTTTATGTGAGTGTATGTGACATGATTAGATCTCAGAATACAACTTTTTTGTTGATGGGATATGTGCGCAAAAAGGTATATGAACGTATAACATGCATATTTTAAAGGAGAACTTTGTAGGTGACAAATGTAAAGGTCAAGAGTTAAAACTTGGATGATAAAGCGTTACAAGTCTATGTAAAACTGATGGTATTTGAGCTTCAGGAAACAATTTATGCAAATTTTTATGAATCAGCTTGGTATATTTGAGATATGAACAAGAATCAGCGGTCGCATGAGATATTTTTCTCCACGACTGTCACTCAAACAGTGTACCTTGTCCATCCTAAAAAGTTGTTTGCGAATCCCGATTGATTCACGGAGGCAAGGAAAACGACGACTGCTCGAAAGTCAAAGGGGATAAAATATAATCCGCTTTAAACGAACCGAGCAAACCTCCATAATAGAGAGTCAGAGCTTTGCATTTGTATTTTAATAAGAAAGCCAATCACCAAGAAGTAGCAGGGAAATTCTCTTCGTTGTGGCTGGTTGGTGTGCTCACACATACTATCTCTCCCGCTACGCTTCTCTGGCTTTCTGACTTTATAGCCCGAATGTTTTTCTCCCTCGGTTTTTTCGCATGCTCGTTAAACTCTCATGAATGAGGAAAAGGAACCTTTAAGTACAATATGCTGTCAGTAGTAATGTGTTTTGAATATATCACAAACTTTGGGGACGACAGATTCATGGTTTTGCAGACACAAGACACAACTTTCATGGTCAATCTGTGGGTGTCCTATGAAACTTTATGAAAGGCATTAATAAATGCATGCTTGCTTTTACAGAAAAAATGAAGTGTCCTTTTAACTTTTTTCGCAGGGGACATTTGCGATAGCTTGATTCATGTAATTTGAACATACTTGTCATAGTACACTCTTGGGTCTTTGAAACTGTTTTTTCGACATTTTATTGTGAACAAGTTTAATGCTTAAAAATAGCAATAATAATCATGAAAGGAATTTATTAAATTAATGGTCATTATCAGTGTGGTGACTTGTAATAATAAAAAATGGAGCAAACCTCGCTTTATCATAAATGCGTCGTGATATTTTTTGTCAAAGACAAGAAACCGGGACATTGGCGCCTGTTACATGACTCCTACTTTCGTTGTAATTCCATTGAATTCCATGGATTGCAAAATTGCAAATTATAGTGATTGCGGATAACATACCCAGCATGGTTTCCACATTGTTTGTACATGTACTTAGCTAGAAGTACACGTGTGTCTGAATGTGACATGACTTGTAACCGTATTGGCAACAGATCTCGATGTACATTTCCGTTTCATTTCTTTTTTTTAAGTATGCTCGACACGCATAGATAGCGGATAGGTGTACTTCATTTTCATATCAATGTGCGTGCACAATTATAATAGCATACTTTGCCACAAAAGTGTACAACCGCTGTGAGTTTCGGAGCAAACACTCAATTGCCAGTTGCTCTTCAGCATTATAATAGTGAACAGTATACCAAGAAGCCTAGCATTTCATCCCATCAACCTTGCTCTTCAAAAGAACTATAATTAGATCTACTCTCGAACGGAAATGATATCAATAATCATATACCACTACAGCAGGAACAAAGTGTACATTACATACTCGAAATAAGTGGGATGCTCATTTTTTATGCGAATCCGTACGTACGCTCAACGGATGCTCATAGAAATTGGACGAATTATACATCACAATATGCAAATGAAATTCCAGGAAAAAATTAAGGGAAATCACAATTATAATTGATACTGATGCAGTATAAAAGTTATAGTTGATTCTTGAGATTCGGTTACAAATATATGGGAGGATCGTAAAAAGGAAAATGTAATTATAGCATGAACTCTAAATTACTCTTTTCTTGTTTATTTCACAGTTGGTTCGTGATCTGAATAAGGCGGTAGCCTCCCACGTTTCCCTCGCAGCACACCTCGGTGGCTCAGGAGATGGTCCACATCTTCGTGATGAGTTACGCAAGGCGAGAAGAACTGCTCAAGAGGCTGCTGCTGCTGCAAAAGCTACGCTTTTACCTTCCCTTTTGGAGTAAGTAAACTTGCGAAAAACCACATCCTTATTTTTTCTTTCCTTGGAAAATACCCCTTCCATCCTATATGATGCCATCAATGTCATTATTTTCCTCCACTTAATTTTCAAATACATTTTATCTCAAAACTTATACATGTGTTCAGTTCCAGATGGTCGGAAAAAGAAAGAGCGGAGCTGGAACGCCTTTGGCATTTACTCCTTTGCTGCCTGGATGCCTTGGGTGAGTCTATATAATTTGTATTAATTGCCTTTTCACATGCCACATGCAAAAAACAGTTTACCTTATAGAGATACTCTTCTAATGAGTTGGGGAGATCCTCGATGCGATAGAAGTATAGTCGCTTTTGTGGAAATGAGATGGGAGAAAATGAAGAAAATGCTTGCGTTCACTCTATTTGAATTGATCTTCATCAAGAAAAGCGTGTGGTTGATTGCGATAGAAAACGTCTTGTCTAGAGAGAAAAAATTTATGCATGCATACCTTTTTCACACTGAAAATGCTCAGCTCTTGTTTACCACGAATTCTGCTCAAGAGTTTTTGGAGGATTTTACCACTTGTATGTGGTCGGTTATAGTTAGCGGGCGTGTCAGAAAAACGTCTTTTGCGACACCTACGCACTCCACAGAAATAATTCTCAACTTGTGCTTGCGCTATAGGTGTAGGGATAACGAATATTTTTCTCTTCATTTGTAGGATTTCATTGGAAGTCGCAATAACAGAAAATGTGTCTAGATCTTGAGTCTCAAGTGGAGCTCATGCTTCTCCATAACAAGAACTCGTCAAGCTGAAGAAGGCAATTCATTCGTGGAATAATAGGATATGGAAATATTTAGTAGCAAACAAACCACTTCTGAAAACGATTTACCAGCTTCAAATTTGAATAACTGGACGATTTACATGAAAATGGGCACTCCAAACCCGACACTTGAGCGGAACCATTTACTAACATAGGGTTAGGATAGCATAGCACTAATATGTACATATTATTATCCTCCTTGTAATTTTCCATTTTCACTGGAGAAAGCAGGGAAAATGGAATTTCACTTGTATTTCTGTATATGTCTATCATCATGAATAATTTCCCTTGAAAGAATTAAACTTCATGTGAAATACTGACTATCAAACAAGTTTTTTAAGCGGTTAGAGATGAAAGCAGGAGGAAGCAAAGGTGCGTAGCAAATTGAGTTCTCGATATTTCAGTTCCCGTATTTTATCAGGTGCGCACCATTTTTATTAACCTTTATACATGTTTTACTGTTATGGACATGACTTTAGAAGTTGTATGGCCTTGTTCTTGGAAAAAGCTCCCTTTGTTCCTGTCAGTAAATGTTAGAGGAAATCTTCGTTGAAAATTCTGTCAGAATGTTTTATCCAAATAAAATGATCTCATGCTTTCCAGAAGTTTTCGCTAGCGAGACAGACAATAATAAGTTTACAAGGTAGCTAGATTTTCTCCGGCTTCAGTGTTGATGATTTTCCATGTAATTTCGATGAAGGTGGAATAGAATGGTTTATCCACATTTGAATCAACATTGCAATAACTTCCTGTAGAACTGGAGTGTTGATTTTGGAGTGTTTTGTTAATTCGTTGCTTTATTTCACACAAACAACACCTGGATACATATTAGGAGATTGACTGTTTGTATGTCTGCCATCTTTATAGAATTGACTGGTATATAGAGAATGTGGTGGTTGTGCGGTTGATTATGAAAGTGTGAATAATTAATGTGTGGTTGATTTACAGCCGTAATGCTGCCTGTGGCTTCCGACACCTACTACTACAGCATCTAGAGAATAGACAAATATAAAAGGGAAAGCTTTTTAATTCCACTGGGAGGTTGAACGGGATGCATAGGCAATGTGGAAAAATATGGACTTACTTCCATCAACCTGAGTCTGACGTTATTAGTTCATCTACATCTTGTTTGCTTTCATTTCTCTTATTTTTGTACTTTCACCATTGCTTATTCTCTCGATAACTGAATTTTACATGCAATTTCTTCGTGGTTGCTGGTTGGATAATTGTGTACTATATATTTTGATGATGGGTATTAAATACTTAACCACATCCAACAAAACTTGGGTTGCGCCTTTATAGCAAAGAAAGCAGCATCAAAAAATTCACACTTTCTCTTTGTTCAGAAGAAAAACGTAATTAAGGGACGGAAACGAGTGAAAGTTAAAACAGATAGTATTTTAGGCCACGCCCTAGTTGGGGATTTAGGTATATTTCGAACCATGTGAAAAATTTGTATGCAAAACTATTTTGTAATTAATCTGTAGGGTATTTGGAACCGTTCAAATGCCTGAACACAACAAATAGGAACAGAAATGGTCTTGAAGGTAGCAGCATATTACGGATTTAGAATAAAAGATAAAAAGTGAATGCGATGCATGGATGTGGGCGCAAGTTTTTGCTCAGTAACACAATTTGTAGTGACGACAGTTGTTGTAGATTTGCGAGAATAAAAGTGAAGTATAAGCTGAGAGATATAACACAGATGAAAATTACTTTCTCTCCTTCTTTCAGAGACGTCAATGCAACGGTGTCTTATCCTCCTGAGGGAATTCTCATTAACCGATGGGAACAATATCCTCATACATACTGGTCTGGAATTCGGAGTAAATCACCAGACTCGCCACCAAGATAAATCCTCATCATCGTCTTCTCAAGTCGAGCCTGTGGACGTGCCACTCGTTGACAAATTGGCTTTGGAAGGTGTAGAGGCATCACAACTTTGCAAGTAAGTATATACCTCTGTTACTTATTATATATAACTTATATAAAGAGAAAGGCTTAAAATTAATTCCTTGCATGTGACACTATACTTACCGCACACTCTTCTTTTTATTATCACTCCCAATACTCCCACACTTGTGTACATACTTCATCGTAATTTCAACTTTGGAGAAAGTTGAACAGTATAGGACTTTCACTCTCAGCATTTTTGTTATCTTCAAACATTTGTAATAACGAACGTCTCTCTTCTCAAGGTAGTAGTTTGGTTGCGAACTGAAAATAATGAAATTCCTCTGGTGTCAGTGGTCTTGCACTGACATGCATGCTGGTTCGTTGTTGTGTTCGTTGTGTGATGATGAGGGTGACTGACGGTGAAAGCGCTGTTCATGGTGCTTTGCTGGTGTGGTGGAGATATGATGATGTACGCAGTTTTATGGAGAGTTTGATGGGGTTGGAGAATGTCGGTTTGAGGTCCATATTGCTTCTGTTCTGTCTTTGTGGTGTCTTTACATCCTCTGACCTTTATCGTTGAAAAATATACGAATGCGTGGAGGATTCAATTTCTTCATATCTCTTTCTTTTTGTTTGAAAGATTGATTGGAAATAATGACCGTGACATGGTGTACAGAGGGAAAATCTGCGTCAAATGTGATAAAAAGCTAAATAACGAGAACAAGCTGCGACCTGCCCTTTAATCCCGCCTTCTTTTCATTTCTGCCATTTTCTCCAACGCACAAGATTTGAGAAAACTTTTTATATAGTACATTATGAGATATCGCAAATAAAGATGATACTTTCTCCATGCTTTCTACAATTGCAAGTATGCAAAGGTATGTTTCCTCCAGAATCCGATATTTTCAACCAGACGGGAGGAAAAGATACACGGGAGAAATGACAAAGGTTGACGGGACGGGACCTAATGATGAAATATACCTCATATGTTAGAATTCTCTAATGTAATGCTTTTATATCATGTCAGAAAAATAAAGGAAAAGTTTTTTTCTTGTCTTTCCTCATATCTCTCTCTTTCTCCTTTTACTTGTCTTCACGTACATTGGAATTGCCCCCTCCTCCGTGAAGAAATGATGCATGCATGACTGAAGAGAGGTTGGAGGGAAAGATAGACGGAGAAAAGAGTTGGAAATATTATGTACTACACACATAAGTAGTACATAAGGAGCAGGAAGTACCCGTCGAACCACTACGACCGCCCATTGTACTCTTTTTCTGAGCAAAAAATATTATATTCCTACTTTCTTTGTTGTCTCTTCGCTACTGCTCGCGTTTTCTAATATTTAATATGAGATGATGCATGCTCTATCGTCATCATTTCATCAACATTTCAGATATGCCTTTCCATAGTGCCTATTTCGTAAGAGTTTTTTTGCCATCAGATGAAATGCCATAGTTGATAGTCATATCTGTGCTTAGACTCTATCTCTAATCCCACTTTCTCCTTTTTTTTACAAATGACAGTTATAATCCAGTCTTGTAGGCATACTTTACGTTCTTTACTCGTATCCCACTTTGCAAACAAAGGAAAAGAGAAGGAAAAAAATGTTGAAGAGTTATCACAATGTCATTTCAGCAGAAGAAAGTGACTTGTCTCCTTTTTCATTTCACTATACTGCTCCTCAAGAAATATGACGAGAATTGGAGAAAGAAGGAGAAGGACCGATTACACAAGTCTGTTGTTGTGCTCTATGCTCTTTTCACAGTGCAATTTGTACTTTTCTACCCCTCCCACTTCTTTTCTTGCTCGAAGATTATATATTTTTCATTCTTTTCGCGAACATCTATTTTTCTCGCTAACTCATAAAAAACGAGGAATCCACTTTATGTAGATGAAACGGAATGGAATTTGCGTAATAACTACTACTTTTCCCGTATGTCTATAATCTATAATATTTGCGAAATGTGGTAAAACGTCAGCAAAAAGAATGAGTGAAAGTTATTCCCTTTTTTTAGAAAAAAAAGTTTTTGTTCGTTTCAGTTTCGTGAAGACTGTGTAACTTCAAGTATAAATACATAATGTTTGGGAAGACAATAATGACAAGAATGTTTTCATTTTTGACGATGATGAAAACATCAGAGTTTCTAATGTTCGACTTTTATGGCTTAATTTTCTCCATGTTGTGTTTTGTTTTTGTGGTTGGGTTTCCACTAATGGGATCCTTGTGACGAGCTGTACAGAACTGGTTAAAAAACAAGTTGTTTTTTGTAGAAAAGAGATTGTATTCCCACGCCATCATCATCATAAAAACGGTAGGATGGAATAGGGAAAGGAGGAAACGGGATATAGGAGTTGGGAAACAAAAGAAATTTGGAATGGTTATTATTTTTTCTGCGAAATGAGATGAGACGACAGTTGTTGTATATGAATTTCAAACTTGTTTTGAGCGAGACACAATGCATAGACCAAAACAAAGTTGCTACTGAGGAGATATTTCATCTGAGTAGAAATCTCTGAGTTTTTAAAGAAAAAAGTAGCACCATATTAAAGTTTTTGGTACTTTCTCTGGCATCATCGTTGGAATGAAGAATAAGATGAGACTGAAGAAAGAAAGACAATAAATACAGGTAACTCTCATCAAACATCAGTAACTTAACATTAGCATCTAATATTACATTTACATTGAGTACAAGCAGCTTATTACCTATTACAAATGTTTGACAAGCCGGAAAATTTGTCTGGTGTAAGATTTTACCGTTGCAAATGCAATACATTTAACTTTAATATAGCTAGTCATCTAAGATTCAATAGGTTTGACGGAGCTAGCTAAGGATCTATCTTCAACCTGGTTTATCTACCATGCAGAATTAAACATTTTTGAGACAAACAGATTTTGCGACGTTCAGAAATAGCAAATTGAGTTAATAAAGTACGCATTTTCCCGAACTCCTTCTGACAAGAAAATTTATTAAGGTAAAGGAGCAATAGTGGAAAAGCAAAACTGACACAATGAAACATGCACCACTTCAGCATTATTTTCCTTGATATATGTAGAAAATCTTAACATTAAGCAACATGAAAGCAAGATTTCGCACAACCAACATAACCAAAGCAAATAACCCACTCATGTGATAATATTTTATGTACTTTCCTCATTTCCCTGTAAACCAAAACCCATTCTAAAAACTCCATTAGATTTGCTTTGAATCGCCACAATCATGTCAAAACATAGTCCATGTGCGTGCTCGTATACAATAAGTTATCTTCTTACATGCATAATGATATCACTATTACTTACTGTACACATAAAACTAGAAGCTTACTAGAAGGGGATAACTGGGGATGCCTCTCGGGTGTTAGGTTATTGCAACTCATGTACCACTCTTTTGAGAAGAAGGAGAAAGCTAATGAAGGGAAAACTTGATCTTGTGTTTAATGAGAGGGAAAGAGTTACGCCTCCACTTTCAATTATTGCCTTCCACAGTGTCTGAACATTATAGTAGCAAGTTGAAACAATTGGAAGCAGCCGGGCAGAGAAAGAAATAAAGCGTGTGTGAGTGTACCATCCATAAATCTTTGGTATATGCATTCCAACGGAGAAAATGTTCTTTGAGAAGAAGAGGACCTCTTATTGTTCTGAATATTTTTCTTATACCTATTCAACTTATGTAAAAAGGAACAATATAAAAAGTATATGGAGTCTGTTTACTTGCTCGGCTGAGAAAACAATTTGGGGACGGATTCATTAAAAGAGGAATAGGTGCATGTACACGTTCTCATTTCCCGTTTCCCCGAACAAAATATCAATTAGTGTCAAATGTCAACTTTTCTTTTCCTCTTCATATTCCAATCTCCCAGCCAAGTCAAAGCCAGCCTTCATTGTAGTGTGGACTCGTTTATTTCTTTTGTGCGTGTGTTTAAGCACAAATGATTTGGATTATGTGAGGTTTGACGGGGTCCATGAGTGCTATTTTAAGAAGTTCCAAACAGGCATGGGAACTCGTTTTCACCAATAATGAGGGTGACTATGGACCTCGCCTCCTTTCTTGAGTTTCCTCTGAGTAACACAACACAAAAGAAAAGGGTCATATAATAATTACGCGACTATAACTATTCACGATTCATTGTCAGTCCCGACAGGATACATGTCTAGAAAAAATTACAGGAAGTCATAAATATATCTTGAGATCTATTTGACATGTAATCAGCAAATCAACTTACTAATTATATTTATAACGAATCGTGTAGCAACTTCCAATGAAGGAATGCCAAACTTTTACTGAATAGTTGGGAATTTTCCTGCTTTGAATTTGTTTTGAAATATTTTACTATATTTCATACATGTTTTTGTTCATGTCATTTGTAGAGAGCTGTTTGAGCTTCGAGCACAACTCCAGGAACTGAAATCGACGGTGGAGATTCGCTCCCTATCTGCACCAGATTTTGAGGATCTATCTCCCACAAAGAATCCCCGGAGGAATGACACTCTTCTCAGCATCAATGGTACTGACGGACTGACCAACACTGGTGGAGGTGGAAGCTCCATTAGTTGTTCCCTTCCAAGTGATGAAAAGGAGTCTATCGAATCAGATGGCTCCCAGGTAAAAAAAAGAATCTTTTATGTATCCATCATTCTCATTACTTTTCTATTGCCTTTTGTTATTATGCAGAATCCTTTTAAAGAGAAAATTGCTCGGTTTATTAAATTGCTCGTGGAAAATGAATTTCTTTAAAAGAGAAATTAAATTGACTGAAAGGGATACCTACAAACAGAAAAACTCGGAGAAGTACCGTTGAGTAGGACCATGAGGGCTGTAATCATGAAGTTTGTAGGGATAACTTTGCCCCCTTCACATCACATGCTATAACTTCTCATAGTTTCCAAATAACTTCATAACGTATAATGAAACATGTATTTGCTTTCAAATCCTTCACCGATTTTTGAAAATATTAAAACACGTGGTTGTGAGCAGCCTTTGAATTCATGCAAGAGGGGCAGTTGACCTCCTTGCCTGAAACTTTTTGTTGCGACTCTGCTTAAAATAGAGACCTAAATTCATTTAGAAAACTTTTATTGAATTGAAGCAGTCTTTCAGAACCCAAGCATTCTAGAGACTTGCTAGAGGTAGATTTAATTTATAGGTTGTATGAGTGAAACTGTAGAAGAATGGCTTTCACTACAAAAAACGATTTTACCTAAAGAATTTCCATGTCTGCTCGTGCTGGTAAGAAAATTTCATTAAATTTAAGGTCGCCTCTTAGACAATTTCGAAAAAAGGATAAAAAGGAAACTACTTGTACATTAAATGAGGGAATCTCTTTACATACATTATACATAATGATATGCATAGAAAGCAGTAACTTAAACTTTTTTAAATAAGCAAGAAAAAACTAACTACTAACTATAAACTGTCTGTGAGCAAACAAATGAGAGAACGCACTTTTGGTTCTAGAATACAAGTGAAAGTTTTTAGAAAGGGTGCTCATGCTGTAATGAAAGTATAAAGAGAGGAGAAGACCAACTTAAATAGATGATGTCAGCAGGAGAAGTGGTGGCAACTAACGTAGGTGATCGAATTCTGTTTACTCTTTCTTCATCTTTCATTCATCCACTTTCACTCTCACTTTCTCTTTTCCCCTCCAGTCAGTGTTTAAAAAACGAGGAGGAAAATTCTTGAGAAAAGGAAGTGAGAAGCCAATATGTAGACCATTTTTTTAAACAAAAAAGCCGTGCATGTAGTAACCAAAGGGGTAATGTGAACGCTCAAAGTAACGGATATGATAAAATGTAAGAGCAAAGCTTGTATAATATGACGTACATAGGTAGGTATACCTAGACAGAAAATACTTTCACTTTACTTGTTTGAGTAGTGGAGGCTTTCATTTTTACTTTTTCTTTCTCTTTTCCTCCAACACTTTTTTTCAGGAAGACAGGAGAGAAAGTTATGAAGCAAGAAAATGCATTCGACATCATTTTATGCTCCACTTGTTCCAACTATCTTACAATCTAAAATACCTGCAAGTTTACCTACTTCATGTTATATACATTCGTCTCGCTATTCTCTATCTCTACATTAGTTTTTTTTGTTCTTGCTTCTCTAGTTGAGTGGCTGAGAGAATATATCAGATTATGCATTCATTCTTGCATGTATGTATCAGAGAATGAGTGAACTTGCGTAATGTACAATAGGTATGTATTATGTATATCTACTCATTCGTATTTAATGGAGAAAAACTGTTCCATCAACTGGAGGACCCAAGTAGCCTAAAAGTTAACCTCTTCTGTGGTAAATATCAAGCATTAGCAAATGACCCTTAGAATACAGTACACCGTAAGATTTCCCATTAACGCCGGGTCATCGTAATAAGTTTCATTGGAATTTAGGTATCGTCACTGCAATGGGGTTACAGACAGACATACCAAAATCATTAATAGCTTACCGATACCTACCTAAAATACACACCTGACATTATTGTACGCATATCTTAATCTTATCCATGCTTTTATCGAAGAAACGCGGTGGTAAGTGGTTACCAGACTTGCCAGACAAGTGAGTAATGGAACTATAGCTATGCGTATGTTTCTAGTGAAACTTTAAGTTTTTAAACATGTGAATCTCTTTCTCTTCAAGCGAAATCATTCAAGTGGAAAGAAGCAACATGGAAAAGAAAGGAAGAGAAAGCAAGTAGCTCTATAGGCTCTCTGAATAAAAAATAAAATGGTAGCGGATATGAGCGCTCTACCCGAGACACTTTTTACAGTGCTTACTTTTATTACTAAGCAGAGCTCTGGAGTTCTATTTTTATATGAAAACTGGAAGAATGAAAGCTTACCAGGTCTCTGCGAAACAACAAGCTGCCACTAATTTATTTATGTACACGGTGTTGTAAAAAAAATCGTATAGGTGGTTTGGTCTAGGATAATGGTGCATTATATAACATTTTACTTTCAGGAAGTTAACGTTCCAATGAATGAGTGGATCTTCAATTCCCCGTATCCCTCAAGAACCTCACTGTGGGTAGTTTGTTTAGATATTACGTTTATTTTTAATGATCTATGGACGAGCATCGTAAAAAACCTCTGGCTGGATATACTATACAGCTTGGAAGATATCGGCATCACATTTTACTCTTCATTTTTTATTATACAATCCGGGCTTAGGCTAGTAGAACGAACATGTTGTAGGATCATGACAGAAAACCCAACTGTCAAACAGGGATGCTCAGTGACCCCATGATATTGAATTTACCGCCAGGTTATGCTCAATGGTTCAAATGAAATGCATGCATTTACCACAGTTCAAATGATTAGTATTTGTTGTTTAAAATAGATTAGAAAATTTAAAACTATAACGAATGGTTTATTAGGGTTTTATACAAACGCTAATTAATTTAATTAATTAATTTATAAACAAATCGGTTTCACCATAATTTAAAAATATTGTTAATTATCTATTATTTCTCCATTCACTGCAACATTATCAACAATTTACACAATAACCATTCTCATTCTCCGTGGATATCCAGAATTTTGCAACATGCATACAATTGAGGTATTCTATGCATAGATGGGATCTGCGATACTGGGCATCTACTATATATAAACTATTTTACTAACCGCGGTGCTTAAAAATTACTATTGTCTAGCCATGCATTGTAAAATATCTTTTTCTCCAGTTCCCAGTCATTATTTTTCTCCAAAATTCAAACAAAATCTTGTTTACTGATCCAGACTCTATTTACATACCAGACATGTAAAACGCTTTAAAAGTTTTACTAGTAGCTCCATTATTCCATTTAGGTAGATACGTGCGTACCTATATATTCCATAAAATGTAAAAGATCGTCGAAAATGATGAAGGCATCAAATGTGATTACAATGTTTCGCGGAACTAGAAGGATTTCTCTCGAAGATGTGAAAGTTTGTTTGGAAAGTTTTGAAGAATGATGTGTACTTTACAGTAAACATTTCCGAGATCTAGCTTTGCACTCGATTTATAGCTTAAGCATAGAACATGAGCCCAGGGAAAGTATCCCCCCATCATCATTTATATTTGGAATAAACGGTGGAACGAGAGAGAAAGAAGCAACATGTGAACTGACACGTGATTTCCTCCACAACTGGAGAAAGTTGGAGAGAGTTGAATGTATTTTTATAATGAGAAAAAATAATACATTTTTCTCCCAAACCAAATCTATGAATCACACGAGAAAATCCCAACTTGTGTAAACATCAAACAAAACTAAACTGATGTATGTTGACGAATGCACAAAGTCCTTAGGTTCCGGAGGGAAAGTGGGGAAAGTTTATGTGAGTGTGGGAAGGACGTGAAGAGAGATGAGAAATGAGATTAATTTTATTCCTACTGTGTATTAGCAAAGTAATCCCATGATTAGTTACGATGGCACGACAAATGACATGGTTATATGATTATAACGAGAGTTGGTCTTCACCGAACCGAGCAACTTTTCTCTCATGATTGCTTCAATTACTTTGAGAGGATAGATGATGTCATTTATTTATTTGACGATGATGATGATGATGTAAAAGTCTTATCAATAAATTACATATATTTTCTTCTTCTTTTCTAATTTTCAGACGGATGGGATTACAAATGCTCAACGCAAATGCATTTGCTGGATCTTAGGCAGCATGGTATTTATCTTCTTCCTTGCGATGATTCTTGGTGTGTTCATTGCTCTATTTTCCTGATTAGAGGCCCCCGTAGCTAATCAATCCAATTTAAGTAGTAATCAAAATAGTAATAATTATTATAATAACCAACAACAAAACAATAAACTGGGTAGAAGTAGAGGGGGAGTAGGTAGTAATCTTGGTGCTGCTGGCGGCAGTGGTCGATCTCGCTACTCAACCTCTCGCCCCTTCAATCCTCACAACCCGTCCTACCCCAATAACCCCTTTCACCACTCTAGGAACTTCGACTTTTACCGCTACAGTTTTGCTTCCATGCCGAAGCCTCCGAAACGCAAACATGTGCCACCAGTACCACCGACCAAGCCCAAAAATAAATCTAATCATTCCGGCAATAAAAATTTTATGAGGGTCCCAATGCTCCCTGTTCCAGCGGCGATAACGCGCCCTTTATTTTTAGCACATTCGTCTCCTCCGTCTTCATACCTCTTACCTTTATCTCCCTCATCCACTAATATCCAACCTGGTAGTGCCAACGCTGATAATACGACTAGTACAAGGAACACTGGTAGAGAGCTGGCTGGTAATGAGAGGGCTACTAGTAGTAGTGGCAGCGGTGGAAACGAAACTATTGATGGGAACAGAATGAGTAGTGACATTAGTAAAAGGACTGACATATTCTATCGACAACCCGAACACCAGCACCAGCAACAACAGCCAGAGAAAGTGGCTTCTTCTCCTGCCACTGCTTTCACTCCTACAATCACAAGAAAGGGATTAAATTGGACTGAGCTCGTGATAGAGGAAGGAGAAAGCAGGACGGCGAGGGCAAAAAGTGCCAAAGAGAAAGAAGACGGAGGAAGAAGAAGAGATAATAGAAGCGGAAGACGGAGAAGGATTCCATTTGAGACCTATTGTATTACCTCTACTACAAAAGCAAACACAAGTCAACCAAGTAATCAATCAAGGTCAATACTAGTTAGTGGAAACTCTATTGGTAATACTAGTAGTCCAGCAAATGTATCTACTGCCCTTTCTCCCACCACTGCTACCATCATTGGTAGAATGCCAAAATCGACAACAACAACATCAACAATATCCGCTCAATCAGTGCCTGCGCCTGCTGGCTTTGGCTTTGACTTTACCTTTTCTTCTCCTTCTATCAATACTGGAGGCGATGGAATACACCGTCATCACCACAACAGTAAGCTGGCAAAGAGAAAGTTACTGTTTCTGAGGTCACCTCCTAGTGAGCAGAGGCAGAGTAATCATCAGAAAGAGAAAGAGGAGCAGAGTAGGAGCAGTAGACAGACTCAGCATCAGCGTCATCACCATCATTATCATTACAGAGACGCTCTCATCGAGAATCCAGAAGATTCTGTTACAACAACAGTGCTTCCTCCAACATCATCATCAACAACAGCAGCAGTATCAACCTCAACCCACGACGACAATGACAACGAGAACGATGAGGATGATAATGACGATGATGACAGTGATTACGGTGATGATGACCCTACTGGTATTACTAATTTTCCAATGTCCTTTCATCATGCCAGGGGAAATGTTTTAGGTAACATGAAAGGGAACAAGCGTTATAATAAAAATAATCATAATGATTACAGCAACGGCAACAAAAACAAGAGAAACAAGATAGTACAAGCCTTAAATTCAAATCAGCCTATAGATCATCATTACCCCGAGTCACCATCATTGACAGCATCTGTAGTCACCAAGAAAGGGAGGAAAAAGCGCAGGCACTTGGCAATCCCTTATCACCCCATGTTTCAGAACCGTAACCTACTATAAAAAATAATATACTGGTCGTTTGTTTCATCTTCACAGTTTGTTAAATCCTCATCATCGCACAAAATGATTTATTTGACGATTTTTAAAGTAAATTTTTTATTGGTGAACACGAGATGACCGATAAAAAATGAATTTATCAATCATAATGGTTGACCTCCAGTGTTGAGGCAGCTGAGCTGACGACGCTTAAATGTATTACGATAGGGTAGGAAAGTACATATTTATAATTAATTATTGCTGTGTAAATCATCTAGTGCATAAAATATTAAAAGTTAAAAATGTGTAATTTACTAAGAAGATTTTTAGAACATACTCTTGTATTTGTTCCATTGTACAGTTTCCTGTATTAGCTTTAATTAGAGAATCGAATAAAAAATTGTGAAGAGTTACAATTTCAAAGACGATTCAACAGGGGGATTTTTTCTACAATTTAAGATAAGAAAGCATGCCAAGCATATGCCAGGTTTAGACAAAGGAGAAAGTTTTGCATTTATGGGTATCATTATTTTAAAGCAGTTATCCTACGTATACAAATAATGTCTTCTATGTAAATTTTAAGTATACATACGTCAAATCTTTATACCAAAATATCATCTTGAATAAGTATCGATAGAGTTTGCATGAATTTTGTCATCTCACACTTCTTTATCAACGAACTTTTGTCTTAGAATGCTCTAAACTATGTAGGCAGTACACTTATTCCAAACAGATTTCTCAAAAATTCTGTAAAACTACACATAAAATATTTTAATTGTGGGTATATGTATGCGAATGGGATGATATTATTATGCGAGGAGGTTTTCAAAAATGTATGATTAATAATTTTATAGGTCAGTCATTGCAAACCGATATCTTGCATGGAATAAAAATTGAAATGAAGTTTTCGATGGCTTCAGGAACCGATATATCTCTAACCACTCTATTGTGTTGTATTGTCTATTATAAATAATATATTGTAAATATATCATGTCGAGCTAGACCAAAAGATAATAGTTTTCTATTTATTAGAAATATCAAAATCTTCAGGGAGTCTTACGAGTAGTTTTTCCTAGTTTTAGTAGTAAAAAGCGGGCATGATGAACTAAAAGAAAGCAGCGTTCACTCATGTGATATTATTGATGTTTTATTTTGAACAAATATACGAGTATATAAAAATGTAAAGAGTAATATCTAAGGTTGTTCAACTTTCTAATTTATCTTGTCTCAAAATAAGGTAGTATATGTAGATGAGCGTTTTTATTACGTACAATCGACATGAGCTAGAAATGCTTCTAAAAGTGTGATATAAACTTTAAAATAGTATTTTATATTTAACAGTAAAACCGTGTTATATAAATGTGAGTTTTCTATAGGTAACAAATTTTACTTATGGAAAACTCCACGTAAATATTTCACACAATATTGATTGTTTTATACAATCAATTCCCCTTTTTGATGCATTAGATATTTCATTCAGTTTCCCCTCTCTATATAATCCTATATTTATGTGTTAAATAGGAATTAGTGATTGTTAAATACGTACTTTTACGAAATTATTATCTTTATTGAGTATATCGATTGCAAACTGAATGATGAATGGAGTAATGTTTAATTAAAACCGTACCTATACATTAATTAAATAAAAATTCCTATCGTCATGTTCATAAATACTTTTAGGATATTCTTCAATGACTCTTTACATTCCATCTATAAAAAAATATAAACTATGTGGGGGTTTCTGAAAATTTTGTAATAAAAGTTAAAATATTAATCGTTATGATATAAATTGAAATAAAAAATGTTTATCGAAACAAAAATCCCCGCTGTACATGTAATGTTTATATTATATCATATTTCTCTCTTCTACTCTCAGCATATTTCCAAACAAAAATTGTTTTATTCTGTCCACGTGCAAGAATTTAACAATACACATTATGCATCATAATTTTTTGGAGAGAGAGGGAATCATTTCCGTGTTATTTACTTGGATTCATGCCATCAGTATAAATAATAGCTGGACATTCTCAGAATAGTTTTTGCTTTATGTTTTTCGAAATATGAAATGTTATATTACAAGCTTTATTTTTCGCTTTCATGTTTTATGTTTTCATATCTTACCTAGACAGAACGGGATCATGACCAGCGTATAACACCCAGATATCATCAAGTCTATAAAAACTTGTACATAAGTACCCTAAAACTTTGTATATCACATATCGCACTAAAAAAGGCCAATATTTACCAGCACAATAAGTTTCTCTTGAAAAGAGCACACGGCTAAGCGCACAGACACACACACAGCATCACTCTGAAACTGAAATGATCCGAAATCCCTTTTATTTTTCAACTCGATTGTCACCATCATCATATAACATCCCTCTCATCTGAAATGGACCGATACACACACACACGTAGAGTACCAGTAATGTTTTGTAAAATATGGAATATTGGTATTTTCATTGAAGCTTTTTACTTTATTATGTACGATCCAGAGCTCCCTTTTATACATTTTTTTTCTCCAGTGTTCACAAGAAAACTTGCCGTCTCTTTCTCTCTCCAGCAAGTAAAGTAGGTCCACTCAGAAAAAAAAGATGGTCCAACATTTTCTGCACGATACACACATGACGATGATGACATAGATGATGGAGCCTTTAGCTGTGTGGAAGTAATATGGTGAGTGGGGCTCTACGAGAAAATGTCATTTCCTTTCATTTCACTCCATTTCGCTTGAACATTGAACATACAATGTGTACGACATACCTTTTCTCTATATCATCTAGGGATTGAATATGATATGAAGCAGCTTTAAAATTGTATGTTGTAACAATCAATATCATCAATATAGTGGATGGACTATAATATATAGTTGGGAGAAAGGAGGAGTGGAGAATATTAGATTGAGATTGTGCTATGATATGCTGATATAATCGAATCATGTGGTTTCCTCTAAAATTTCTGCATGGTGCTTCCAGATAAGTTAACTTTTCCTCGCTTTCACTACCTCACAAGCAGACACAACCTCCCCATCCATTTTAGTGGAAACTTATGATCCCCATTTTAAAAACTGTCTTGCCCACGACGACAACAGTAGAGTATACAGTTTAGTTTTTGGGGAGGATCAACATCATTCAAATTCACAAACATCGGTTTCACTAAATCACATCAATGTCATCTTTCAATACAACCTGTTAAGACAGTATTAAAGCTTTCACTTGCCGTCATAATAAATATATACTGATATACTTCGTGTAGGTATATAAAAAGCGAAAGAGTCTCAGTAGAAAAGTACTTTGTCACAGTGGTTTCATCAATGAACGTAATAAACAAGTAATTTGGACAGGACTTTAATGAAGGACTCTTGTGCGCTTTACTTTCTTTTCTGGCTCATTACGAGTACATAATTTAGGCCTCCTTTCACTTTTCTCTGGAGAAACTAAATTGCAAAGTGGAATTTTCTTTTTTGGGGGTCTTTCTCCGCCCACGCAGCTTTCCATTGAAAGTTTCTCAAAGTGTGCGAACGACGTTTTTTTTTCTCGAGTCCACCGCAACATACTACATGCTTTCTCTTTTCGTACGAATGGCATTTCTAAAGTTATGAAATGAAAGTAGCAATACCCATGCTTACTTTCTCGAAGCATTTTCCATGTCGCATGTATACATACCTTGACGCGAGCAAAAAAAGAATATTGCTATTTTTCTAAAAAGGGAAATTGTGACGTGACAATATTTATAGCAGTACATTTGTCACTGATTCCTCGTTTTTGTACTCACAAAAGTGCTTTAAAAATTGTTTCAGTCAGATGGAAAACACTTAATCTTCATTGGAAAGCAATATAAAGTGCATTTTCTAATAATATTTTATTTGATGGCGATAATTCAACATGGAACTTCACATAAATATGAATTATGATTAAATTTAAGTAATTATGTTTTAAAAGCTATTAAAAAATAAATATTATGCGTAATTTATCTTTGTATCTTGTCATATTTCATGTGTGCAAGTTGATGTGTTTTTAAAAATAAACACTTCGTTCATCGTGAAACTCCATATAAGAGAGATCATAAAAAAGTAAGACGAATACCACAACATACATCAAACTTATTTTCTCGAGAAGAAGGACAACAACAAAATATTGCCCAATAAAAACCATTATTTCACGTATCGATCATAAAATACAGTTGACTCAAAATGTGCAGACGACGAGTCTAGTGGACCAAGGGAAAACGCCCGCTTTCCCAACTTTCTCTCGATCTTCTCACAGCAAAGAAGCCGCATGATCTATAAAACAGAATAAAAGAATAATGAAGAAAGGGAGTTTTTCTCCATCGTCTGTTTTGGTCTCTTCCTCTCTCTCTCTCTCTTTCCAGTCCTCATGAGAAGTCCATCATAAATTCCTTTTAAGTACCCTTCACTTTCTCTATATATCATCTTACATATTATTCCTCCTGTCTGCCTGCCATCCTCAAATATTATTTTTTTGTTTGGTAGTGATCAGCAGTTTTACTTTGTCTGACGACGACATATAACCGAAACTACTACATGGAAAAAAATAAGACCGAGTTTGCTTCTTTTTTCATCACATGACGCTTTTTATGTCAAGAAATGATGATGGCATGTATATACATATAATAATACCGATGTGAATTCGCAAAAAATAACCATTTGAAAAAAAAAACGAGCAAAAAAAATCTACTCTCTTTTTATATTCTTTTCGGTCTTCTTCAAGATCGTCCTCATGATTTTCTAGTCTCATAGATATTGCGGCATTGACATACGAATGGAGCAAAAATGGGTGAACCTGTAACGGGTGGGGCACATCTTTATTTTGTACCATGTTTGAAAAAAATTCACAAAAAATGTGTATACATCTATAGAAATGTGGAGTCTAACAAAGAACTAGAGAAATACGATAATATTTGTGTGTTTTTTTCATCTTCTATTGCCCACATCAAACATCCCTTTCACTTTCACCGTCTTGTTAGCCCCTATCGTTTCTTCTTCGCAGTGGCGATTTTTTTCTCTCTCTAGGAATAATATAATGTGACTTTGAACATTCAGCAGTGTAATATTATAGTATGGACGATATCGTTAAAAATGACAGAGCGATTTTCCCTGTGTGACAGCAAGTCCAACTTGCACTTTTCCAACTCCTTTTTTCGGTTTTTACCTTTGTTATTGCTTACATATCTATCTATATTTATATATGCTGTCATTATACACAACTTTTTTCTACTGAAGAAAGTTTTCTTTTGCCAACTACCACCACTAAACAAAGTAATAACCATATAGCGTCACATGAATGGAATGCCGTTGGAGAAGAAAAAAAAGTAATCGAAAGACGGGAGTCATTTCTGCAAACACTTTATGAAAGTTGGCCATCGTCAATGTCCTCATCATCAGCAAATTATATGGGAGAAACGAAGAAAGCTTACTAGATTGAAGATCTTCTCAGAGAAACGCTGCTCTTTGGATCTTCACAAAAAATTCGATGATGATGACAGTGAAGGCATTAATGATCCTATGAAATTCAAGTTGAGGTATGCAGTAATACATGGGGAGGCGCACATAACAAGATGATCGTGATGAAGATGATGCTTTTTGGAAAGAGAATTTCCTTCCAAGTTTTTTCCCTTGATCACCCATCCACTCATACTTTTTCCATAATGACTGCCCCGGAGTAAAAAATATAATAATGAATATAATGTTATGTGCTACCATGTTCTCGCGTTTAATGAAAAGAAGATTGGCAAAATTTTAAATTAGATGGTTAAGCCAAGATTAGTAAGATAATTTGTTGAATTTTCTTTAGCATTTTGACTGCCTTTAATGCCGACACAATTAACTCTAACATTGAAGGTACTTTACTACTCATGGAGATAGTTCATAGCCTACACCTTCATGCATGTTAAGCCGAACAACAATTTTATCCAAAGTGGAAGAGATTTTCTTACATTTCAGCTTACACACGATTTATGAATTGTAGTTTGTAACGTTCATTTTCTAGAGATCTTCAGAGTTTACCTGTCTGCGAGTTTTCTTCTCCTGTTGCTGCAAAAGTACTCATTTTCCAGGGACCACCATGTTAGCTCCAAACACGTTGCTTTGTTTCGGGAGTCTTTCAATCAATTGAATCCAGAAAATATACAGGTTGCTTTCACTTTCCCGAATCCTCCATGATTGCATATATAATATTTTTCTAGAAAAAGCTTCTTCATCTATGACGAATGAAATGAATCGAGTGTTTGCTCCTCATGCATCAAAAATGTGTCTAAACACAGCATACGATTCATATACACGCTTTTCAACTTTTCCCGAGAACATAATATGCCACGGAAGACCATTGTTTTTGCATATCTTCTAGTTTGGCTTCACCAACTAACTTCCAGACTCAGTGCTGATAATGTATGCGTGGTTTTCTCCATCACGGATATAATAAAAGATGGGCATGTTTACTGAGGAACAAAAGAATTTAAACGAAATCTCTCTGTTCTAGACGATCGATCTCGCTAAAACCCATACGGTTCCTCTTTTTAAACAATATTCACACAGTGCTACCTACACGTTAGCCTCTCACAGAACCATTCATCATGCCCCAGTGGCTGAGCACACGTTAAAAGAAGAACAAGAAAGCATTGACTATCGGTATCTCTTCCTACAGTGATTTATCGAACTTCTTTGTGTCATTCGCTAGAGAATAGACCTATGCGATTCAGTTCTTTAAAAAGAGCCATTTTATTCACGCTTAAAGGTTTGCATAATGCACCAAATAAGTGTTTTGGGTATTTTTTCTCTCTCAAGTGTATCAAAATGTCACAAGAACGAATATGTTTTTTGCCAGAGAAAGTATACTGCATCGAAAGAGGAGAAAAATAAGTAAGGCTTCATGTAACTCCACACAAGAGCTGAGATTCACCAGCCGAACTAACCAATATCAATTTCAATTTCCCGTACGGTATTACAATGGAGTGTGTGTAGAAAAGAGAGAGAAGAGTACTTTCTCAAATTAAATTTTAGATTTAAACTACTTTCCTCAAAGAATGCCTCTCCATTCTATACTGCTAGCATGACTTGATCTGCTTCTTGAAAAAGAGAATAGGTTAAACTTAAATGTAATATTCCACAAAACTGAAGCATCTTCACATTTTTTTTACATATAACTCCATCGTATACAATTACGTGCGCGGTAGTAAAGGAAGGGTTATGATTTTTTGGGAGAGGAACTCAACTACAGTCATATTACATGTCAGTGTTGCCTGAAATTTCATACATGAGTGAGTATCCAATATGTGAAATAGGGAATATACATATTATATAGCCCCCAGTCAGGTAATAATAATAACACCAGGTTGGCTACACTATTTTGTCGTGCATGTTCTTACAGTAAATTGATATCAGTGCCACCAACAGAGATTCAAAGGCACACATTTCTTTGTAAACTTTCTCATAAGTTTGATATTTAATATGCAATTATTACAGTGAAATATGATTAAAATGTAAGCTTCGAGATTTATTTTGCACAAGAGGAGTCGAGAGTGCCACATGGTATTTCTTTGTGCTCATTTATATAATTAATTAATTACACTCATTAAAATTGAACTTTATTCCACATATTATAAAAATTTGTTTACATGCGTTTTATCCCACTAATGAAAGCATAATAACAAGCTGCAATTGGATTCCTTGTCGTTCATTTCATTTTACAAGTTTTCCTCTCTAACAGCCACATATAATGAGCTTTGCCATCACTCAAAATTATCTAATGAATTTTTTTACATCATCAACACGTTTTGAAGGTAAGTACTTGACAATATATCATACCATCATACATTTTCAGATCTCAGCGAAGAATACAACGTAGCAAATCAATATACAGTAACGGTAAGAATAAGAACATAATAAAATAATAGTGCAACAGCAGCACCTTTTTGTTTCCTATGGCCATAGAATGAAGAGAACAAATGATGAAGATAATAATCTTATATATATGTTTATTAAATTGGTATTCCAATCCATATCATTAATTTTAAATATGAAATGAACACTCAGCATGAAATAGAGAGTTACGAGTGGTTGAACAAGAACTATCATCCTTATCATCTTTATTATTATAGACTTGCTGGAACATATTAGTGTGGAGATTATCATCATGCAAAATATTTTATGAAAGTGAGTGTTTTTTCACCACGACGAGGCTGAGAGAAAGAAGGGAATTCATTATCTACATGATATTAATGAACCGAGAGAGAGAGAAGGAAGAGAAAGGAGAGAGTGTTGATGTAGCGAAAAATCTTTTGCTTTCCTTGCTTCTCCTCAAAATTTGCTTTGCTGGCTCTAATTCATCCTTTCTCTCACTTTCTTTCACTTTCTCTCTCGTCTTCTTCGTCTTTCTCGCATTACTACTTTCTATTCACTACTTCTTAAAGCACAAACGGTGAAAAAGGCATGGAGAAAGTTGCTCTCTCTTAAAAATTCAAGTTGTCTGTGTAGTACTTGCATAAGAGTTTGTATATAAACATGTATAACTTTACTAAGCACATTTACTACCAGTTTCCTTCCAAACACATTTTTTTCTCCTCTGATTATTATTTCACTCTTCAAATTCTTATATGGAATGTACTGAGGAAGTCCGGTGCGCGAGTAATTACATGCTCAAACTCCCCAAATGAGAGTTTCCCATCATCATCCACATCTGCCTCCTCAAGGACCTGAACATAAAAATGCAAAAAGAAATGAAGAGAGTTCAGTTATTATAGAAAAAAGTAATTGCTAACGTGCAAGAGAGTGTAATTCAGAGAGTAAAAAAAGAAAATTCTCTGCTTCTTGAAAAAGTGATTGATCGATTTTTTCTAGAGTTTGCACATGAAAATGTAATCGCGCCTCCCATTGAAAAAATAAACCTGGAGCTTCGTCTAACCGTCTGCCAGTTATTCTCGTGTGTAGTAAAGTGTTCTGTTCACCTTGCACTTTTTCTATAGAAAATCTATACTATTTGCATATTAGATGAATGAATTGTGCATTAAGCGTTCGAGGAGGCTAAAGCCAATTTAAAATTACACCTTACCTCATCTCCTAAATTTCTATGCATAGATACAATAAAGTGTATACCTGTGCATATACACAAATTTATTATGAAATTGGAAAAAGAATGGATTGGAGCGATTCCGAATGAAAAAAGGAACCTTATGATTACCAGAAAAAGCTGGGATTGCAGAAGGACTAGAATGAATAGGCGTTTCTATTACTTGCTCCTAGGAACATTAAGAGCTCAGCAGTTGTCAGCTTTCTTTTTGAATGAGATTTATCGCGTCTTCTCCATTCACCGTTTGAATACACACACAGAAAAAAAATTCTCTTTCTTTTGCAGAGGAAGTGGTTATGGTAGTTGATACTGCAAGTTTTTGAGTCTGCTCAAGTAAAAAAAATTCTCCTTTTTTAATATTCCAGAGCTTGCAAGCAATGTTTCTTCGGAATTGCCTCTCATCTTGTCATTATGGATGTAAGCTATGTAATATACAGTCGTAAGAAAAAAATATAGGCACAAATTGTGTGTGTCGACAAAAGGCACTTTTCCTGCTTCACTTTTATTATCTGACAGAAATAATAATGTACTATAATAGCAATTTTTTAAGGTACGGTAAATGAAATTTTCAACTTTTTAAAGCTTTCACTTTCTACTAGACATGAGCATGTGTGTGTGTCTAGTTCAAAAATTATGACGAAAGTGATATTTCATGTAATGCATTAAGAAAGAATAAGTAACCATTTTCGAGGCAATTCAAATAAGTAAAATAAATAGCTATGTAACATGACATTATAGAGAAACGGTAAAAGGTTAACTCTTCCAGAGATTCAAATAAAAAACAAAGACTTTTTTTCTAGTGAATTCATCCATTCCATTCAGCTGTTGTTGAAAACTGTTGAAATGGAAGAGAGAATGGTTGAATGTGTAGCCATTATTTTGGAAAAAAAGAGAAGTTTTTTTATTTTGCTTTTCATTGAAAGATATACAGTTTGCTGACCAAAAAGAGAACACCAGTGCCATTCTCCTGGTTTGACTGGAAGCTAAAAAACAAAGAAAATAATGGACAGTCCTTTCACAATAGAACTATTTGGATCCTTTATTGTTTTCCCGTTGCTACCTTTTTTTTGTTAAAGGGTTATATAGTCTGCACGTATATTGATTCTTGTGGTGACTCAACTAATAGACCTTTTAAAACTTTTTTTTACTTTGTTGCCTCCAGCTCACAACTTTATGTATGTACAATGCTCGGCATATAGCGTCACTAGTGTCAAATACACAACACAATAAAATAAAAAACAAAGTAAAAAAGAGAAACCTGGAGAACAACACTGGTCAGCTCTGGTGAAAAAAAGTCGAGACAATGGTGAAAGTAAAAAAGCTGTCGGCAAAAGTGAAAGGTTTACAATTCCTGTGGGGTATATGAAGACAGCATTAATGGATGAATGGATGGAAAAGAAGCCGGAGTGGTGTATATGGTGTGATGCTGGCGTGTGTGCTTTTCCCTTGATCAGTACACATGACACAAAACAATGGTGAAATTTAGACAATGGCGAGAATTACATGTAAAGAAGCACAGATGTGCTAGTGGAGTGGACCTTGATTGTGACTTATGGTTAGGAGAAAGCAAGTAAGAAATACAGATGAACATTTTCATGCGATAAGAAACAGAATCAATAGATGAATTTCAGAAGTATATACACTGTCATTTAAATAGAAAATAACGTTTGGCACAGCTGAAATCAAAGAGAGAAAAAAGTTTGATTTTATGGTAATTGTATCGCCTTTTTAAGAATCGATTTCTTACCTTGGTGCTTACTAAGTTGACTTCATCGGGGGACAACTCGTCTCTTGTTATAAGTTGCAGGGTTTTTTCAAGGTCTGATGTTCCGAGAAACTGGTCACCATCAAAATCTGTGAGAAAAGGTATGCCATTCGCACAACATCTACAGTACCAATGTATTGGTTTCGCGTTCGTGTATACGTGGACTTGCAGAAATGCACTCTAATATTTGACGTCTCTAGTAGGGTATGTATTACATATCACGTCATTGCTTTTGGTCGTGACTGTTCCTTACCATAAATCCGAAAGGCATAATGAACTTTAATATCTCTGGGTGCGTGCTCAGAGAAAGCGGAAAAGAGGTCAAGAAAATCCTCAAAACTGATTCCCTGGCCGTCTCTGGAAAATACTGTACAGATTCGCTCACGAAACGGATTTTCCTGGAAACGTGAAGTTCAGTGCAGTATATTGTATAATTCACAATTTGTGAACCATGTATTTCGCCATAAGATAAAATAAGCTCTAGTGTTTACATCCATTTTAGTTAAATAAGAAGTCAAGATGTGAAAGGTAGACTACAAATGTTTGACTTGATGATTTCGTGGAATTTTTAATTACCTTCAGCTCAGGCATTTTAGAAACTACTTCAATCGGAACTCGAACAGTAACCGGTTCATTGGCTGTCATTGTCTTCGGGACAAGGGTAGAATTTAATTCTCGAAACTTCTTGAAAACCCTGCAAAATTGAAGGAAGTATTTTTCAGAGAAAATGTCAATCATGACTAGTTGAAGAGTCGAGACATTAGTAAAGTTGGTTATTTTTGTAAACTTTAAATTTTGTTTGGATAAAGTCTAAAAGCCTGAAAACCACGTCCTTTTTTGAACTTTCCCCAAAATATTCAATAATGATGGCTGGTATCTCCAAATGCAAAATGTTGTTAGAATCAAGTCAAAATTGTATAGTATTTAGCATTCATGTTGTCACTCAGTGAGAAAATTAGGTTCCTCCCTTTCTAATGAATAATTCATTAAGCACACTTCAGCAGCACTACCTATTTCTCAAGTGAGAATAGCTTTTTGGTATATTAGTTTTACTACTAACTAAGCGAATAAAGAAAATACCCTTGTTGTTAATTTAGAATGAATGAATTCAAAAGAGAATTGCGAGGAAAGGATACTACTACAAGACATTCTGTCATGTTGCATCTAAAATGTGATCCTCATCAACAACAAATTTCTTTCACTCGTTTCCACTTTCTCTCTCTCCTTTCCGCACTTTCGAAACATCCTGTCTGTGATCCAGTCCCACGTTCCCTTTTCTACTGAACCATTTTCCTCGTTGCTTGTTTGTCCGCTCTCTAAACTAATGCTATTAATTTATTGAGACAAAGCTGCTCAAATCTACTTAACATCCCTGGTCTTACGTACGAAACATTGTATGCTATATTGTCGAAGCTGCTGACAATTTCTGGGAGAAAGTCAGCGAAAGCTTGGTTCGGAAGGATGAACAGTTGTAATACTTCTTCTTATTATTATTGGGCATGAAGGCAACCATTTCGTTCTTCCGTTATCGCCATCATTTCATCAGATATGGGCTCGCATTCGCTATGGGGAAATCTGAGTAGTTAGTGATGACGCGTACTCAGTTTCACCATTTTGACATTCGTAATAAGTTGAGGAAGGGGAGAACTTATACTCACGAGGTGAGGGAGGGGTGACCCTCACTTGATATTCGGAATCGCCAAGGAAAACGCATGCCAAAGTTACACTCACCCAAAAACCTGAGTGTAGTACAGACTACACTCAAACATTTTTACCTGCTCTAAATGTTTGAATAACTCATTCATTTCGCTTCATTTTTCTCAGAAATGAGTTTGATGCTAATTTAGTCTCTTGTATCACATAAAATATCTGAATTTTCGAAATGGCTCTGCTACGACTTCAAAGGCTTGAAGAGCTTGACGAAAGAGCCGAGCGAATCGACCAGGTACAAAAGATACCGCGCATCCGAGTATTGGACAGGGCAAATCCAATGGAGCTCTATGACGAACATGAATTTCGCCTACGATTCCACATGAATAAAGACACAGCAGTCTTCATCGTTGACATGATCAAAGGCGATTTGATTGCTCCAATAAAACGAGGAGTCCAGCTTCCGCCATTGCTGCAGGTCCTAGCAGTATTGAGATTTTACGCGACAAATTCCTTCCAGATAGTCATAGGCGATTTACATACGATGCCACAACCTACAATGTCAAAACTTATCGCACGCGTATCTGCCGCAATTGCCAAACGGAGGCACTTGTTTATAAAATTCCCTACTAGTGACGAGGATCTGAATGCTACAAAAGCAAAGTTTTATGAAATCGCTCAATTTCCTGGTACCATTCCTAGTCAAATTATTTTTAAGCCTGAATGTTATTTTATGAATTTTAATTTGCTATTATGATAATTAGGAGTGACTGGTGCTATTGACGGAAGTCATATCCGCATTGTTTCACCCGGAGGCGAGAATGCCGAGCTATTTCGTAATAGGAAGGGTTATCATTCGATAAACATACAGGCTATTTGCAATGCAGATCTCATATTTACTGATATCGTAGCTAGGTGGTACGGAAGTGCCCATGATAGCCGTATACTGGAAAATAGTGTGGTCTACTCTAAACTAATGGAACGTGATTGGCAGGGAATCATATTAGGAGATGGAGGTTACCCATGTCTTCCATTTTTGCTGACCCCATTCGATGGACGAAGCTCTGGAAATGACATTGGACGATCTAGGTAATAAAATCATGCAATCGATGTATAGCTTTCTGATATGAAGCTTTAGGGATTTATATTCATTGCAGGTACAATAAGGCGCATATTAAAACTAGAAACACTATAGAGCGAACTTTTGGGGTTTGGAAACGACGTTTCCCTTGTCTTCAATATTTACGCACCAAGCTGGCGACTTCATTAATTATTATAATTGCTACCGCAGTACTTCACAACATACTACGGTAAACTCATACTATAATTTTATTTAAAGTTAAATCCTATTTGTTACACTGATTTTCACATAAAACGTAACATAAAACACAAATCTTAAACTTAACAGAGAGAGGAGAGATATATTTGAAAACGATGAAATAGAGCCGGAGCAAGTTGATGTTGACGTTTTGGTTCCTAACCGATATAATTCTGTTCAAGGGCGAGCGATGCGACTTTCTATTGTCGAGAGGCACTTCAATAATTGTAATAAAGCATTCTAAGCTGCCTATAACATTACATACAACTAAAAACTAGCAAGTAACCTAACATTTTTGTTTTAATTCCGCTTCTAGGATTTTCATTCTGATTTCGTGCTCCTCCCTAATGATTCGTAACTTTTCAGCATGCTCCTCCTCCATCATTTGAATTTCTTTCTGAAGTTTTTGTTTGCGCAATTCGTGTTCGATGTCCTCATTTTCAATTATCTTGGTTTTGGCATCGACTTTTTTACCATTACGTGGGCATACTGATACTGGAAAACAATTTACATTCCATTTTTACTTTCTATTGCGTAATGTTTCTTGTTACTTTTTAAAGCTAATAAAGTGTGTTACCGTTCTTTGCTTTTTCGTTTAAAACGGTTGTGTCTAATGATTCTTTGGTTGGATAAGATTGAGCTGTGGAAGAAGTAGCTTCCTCAATGTCACTGAGACTTGACACGTCTGGAACTTCAACGGCATCTTTCTGAGTAGATGTAGACGGTAAATGGGCTGAATTTCGGGTTTTGAGTTGAGCTGAAATTTAGTCATGAGATTATCTATTAGTCCATTATTAACAGTAATAATCAGATTGGACGGGATATGATTAAAAAATGTACATATCCGAGTAGCGCTTAGCATAACTTTCGGCCGCTTAGGGTTGACGTGAGATTCGGGAGTAATTCGAGTCTTCTCAAAAACCACATCGACAACGTCTTCAGCATCGCAGTCATATGAATTTTCCAGGGATTGCATTTGAGCAGGAATCATCCCCACCAGTTTTTCCGCTGTCTTGGACAATGGTCGACCTCCAGTACCACCCCCAGTTTTACGAATTGATTGCTTATAAGTGGAAACCTATGATTGGCCATGTAATAAAATCTTCATTTAAAACTGCAGTAATTTTGACTAGTCATTTTCCATAATTAATAAGCCAAATCTTACTTCCTTTTTGGATCGCCTCTTGATATTTTCATATCCCCGTTTTAATTTCTTTTGTTCGCGTTTAGAGCACAAAGGATCGGCATTGAACGTCTTCGCAATATCAGTCCAAGCCTTCAGCTTTTTTAAATTAGTGACAGAATCCTGATGCTTATCTTCTATAATTCTCCGTTTTTCATTCACGAGATCCAACAATAGATTTTTCTCGTACTCCGTGAAAGGCACCTGCTTTTGTTTAGGCGGTGACGCTGCAGGGATTTCATTTAAGTCATTTTCTGACAAGCTGGGAAGATAAGCGGCTTCAGAGTCGGAGGAGGACATTTTGGTGGCAATAGGCAATAACCGAATGCTTGTAGTACTAACAGTTTAACGGTTCGATTAAGCTAATAACTCGCACTAACTTCCTGTTTATGTAGGCTGGGTTCGAACCAAGTTCGTATTTTGAAACTTGAGTATAGACTAAAACTAACCCTCAACTGAGGGAGACGTGCGATTTTTTTCCGAATATCAACGTGAGTGGGAGTGTTTACTCGTATTCAAAGTTCCCTCACTTGACAACGAGCAAATGCTCATCCCCAACCGCAAATTAAGAATACGACTGATGATGTACATAAAAAAGCAGTGAGTAGAGTCTTACTGCTTGCTATTCTCTAGACATGCTTTTTTATCTTGGGGAGGAGGTGGAGGAGGCGTACAATAAGTTCAGATCGGAGAGATATACATTGGAGAAAATAATGCCCTTTTACTATCGCAATAAGTGCTAAAGATCAAGAAAATTTGCAGAACCCATTTCATTCACTTACTTTCATCGTCTTTCACCCAACAGGACGTACAGTCTAAAACGAGGAGAAAGGAAAGAAGTCTAGCAGGAAAAAGGGAACGATCAAGGTGAATTAAGTATCTTTCATTCTTTCTTGTTGAGCTACACGAAAAATGGAGAAAGCAATGGAAAAAGTGAAAGTGGCTTTCCGACTCAAGTGAAATATGTATGGGTCTTCCGTAAGGTGAACTTTCCCTTTAGCATTGAGCAAGAATATAAAAAAAAGTAGGAAAAAACAGGGACATTTATATGGTTGTCATTTTAGTGTTTGTATGCATGAGGGACAGAACTGCTCGCACAAATAAACATAACAACAGAAAAAAGAGGAAAATTAATGGCTGTCTCTGTGCGGTGACATATATTGAAATACATTCCGTTTTGAATGCCTTGTGAATAGTAAAATGGACCGTTTCGGTGGAAGAGATAGAGGGAGAAAGTGAAAGGATCGCATCTCTCCTTTGAAGGGTGGTAGTAGTGAATGATAATAATAGTAGTAGAGGGCCATTTGTATGCAGCAATGGATACTGCCATATATTTAAAAGCGAAGGGTGAATATGTACCCTTCCATGATAATATTCTCCCTTGTCGGGGAAAATAACCGCACGTAAAAGTTATGATGATGCCCTCTCGTGATAGCGGTAATAATGAAGGGAAAAGGAAACAGGCAGTGTGTACAGAAATAATTATTATTGGAGTTTATAAATTGTTGAGAGGTTTCCTACCTTAAAATTTCTTTCCTCGTAAAAAACGTGCAGTCCTATAAAATACATTAAAGATTGTTACATCATCTTATAGGTTTGCTAGAAATATGAGATAAATTGAAGGAACGAATAAAAATCTATAAATAATAAAAATTGAGCAACTGTTTGTTATATTATTGTCAGTAAATAGATACATAGCTTTAAATGTTCGATGAAAACTTTCTAAACAAAAAGGAAATAAATAAATTTTTTACTGTAAAATCTTACGCTTCAATAGAACTTTTCAAAAGATTGGGCCATTTCAAAAGAACTGATTTACGTGAAAGGCTATCAAATTACTGAAATTGCACAACACGATAGCCTAAATGAGCGCAATTGAATTTCCATGTAAAAGGCAAAAGGCAAAGGGTACACAGATATTTCATAACAGAGTGGATCTACGCGCGTGTACCATATCCGGTGTCGGAGAGAAGGAAAACAAAAGATAAAAACAGATCATTCTTCTGTGTTGCTGTGTAGAATAATGTTAAATAAACTGGTAAAAAGGTAATTTATCAAAAACAAACACAACGACAAAATAAAGTCGAATGACATACAGTGTTGCTTTTATGGGTACAATAATGGAGTATAGAAAATGGTGCTGAAAATACCTGGTAGTCATCCAGCTGCTCTTCTGTGAAAGTAACGATTTTGTTCCCCATCTTCTTCCAAAAACAAAAGCGAGGTTGTTGCGTCACGCGTGTGTAAGCGCCTTGAATAATATGAGATCCGCTTTCTCTCTCTGTGTTTTCAAGTCTTTTCTCCTCACTTTTTTAAAGGGTTGATACTGCTGAACTGTGAAGAAGTACAAAAGAAGGTGATGGCGCGTGTGTGTATGTATCTTATATGTAAGTAGAAAGCTATTATATCCAGAATTTTCCAACTTCTTTAATTTCCTTTGTCTTTTTTAAAACAGGGTACATGGACGTAAAAGACCTGCTATGAAAATGATAATTTGATACTCTCTTTCACTTTTTATGGGATGCTGTTCCAGAAAGTTCAAATTTCACTCTCGCTATTTTGAGAGAATGAGAAGCCGTATCAAAGCTGAAAATTGTTTGCCCTGAATTGCATTATTGTTTTGAGACTTGAAATTTGTTGTGGATCCTTGAATGACGGCAGATATCTGTAGGAAAGTATATAAAGGCATGTAAAATCAGTAGAAAAAAAAGACAGGAGAGTAAGAAAAGGAGGAAGAATCACGTCAAGTACAATTCACAAAGAAAAAAAGTATTTCCCTGGAGCAACAGTTTCTTGAAAACAAAAGAAAAATATCTTTTGATGTTTTACCCTTTTTTGTTCTCTCGGGTGACTATACAAAAGCCCACCTTTGATACATGTTATGGTAACGGTGTCTTTCTCTCCCTGGTTGGATGGATGGTTGTACATTCGACGTTTTCCTCTTATCCTTCAGAGTAAAACCAATAAGCTGAAAGGCAAAATGAATACAGAATAGAGCACAAATGGTAAAAGGGTGGATATGTATTCAATCTCAAGTTTATTCAAAGATGTAACATCCACAAACATGCATCGATAACAGTAAAGGCCACACAAATAAAAACAGTCTACAAAGCGGAATTTATTGAGTGAATTAACCAAACCAGGAGCACAGAGATTTGTGAACTGTATTGAACTGTATTGTTCATGTTGCAAAACCAAACTTTTTCGATAGTGACTACACCCACGCACTCTTTTTTCTCTTTCCATGAGAAAGGAAATTGGATGTTTGAAAAATCAACTAAATTAAAAACTAAGCTTATATTAGCCTCATAATCAGGAATGGTAGAATACAATCTAGAATGGAATTTGCCACAAAAATTTGCTTCATGATTCACATACATGCGAAAATACATAGTTTGAATTAAAACATTTCAATGAAATTAGCAAGGGAATTTTTGCAGCAAATTCAATTTAAGATAATCGTTTATAACCCTAGCTCATAATAATTGGACTCCCAACATAAAAAAGAACAAAACGAGAGCTTTTCATATCAAGAATATTATTGCGAATATTGCAATCATAAAAATTATGGGAAAAGCAACTTTCCTGGAATCCCTACAATAATATTTTCTCTTGAGTCACCAGATCAAACAAACAAGTGGTCTCAAATGTTTGTATTTAAATTTGGGTTCGATTTTGCACCACCAGTTCTTCGCTATTATGACCCATTAAACTTTCCTGCTCTCTCATGAAAAGAATAAATACTACATCTCGCTAAAAAAAAAACCAAACCACCTCGATGTTTTCTTTGTCCTCCTCCTCTCTGTCACTGCATCCACACAACACAATAGGAAAAAGAAAGCAAGACGCTTTCTCCTTTTTTATGCTCTCTTCTTGGTTGGTAAACCCATCTCGACTTTCTTTGTTTGCATGTTTTTCTACACTTTTTCTTTGTTAATTCTCAAGTTTAGAATTTGATGTACCGCCTGGAGGAGAAAGTTGTCAAGACTTGTATGATAATGTACCCACTTTTTCCCCAGTGTTTTGATAATGTCGATGATGACAATGACAAAGATGCTTTAAAAGTGAAGAAAAAGAGGCAAGCTAAGTTTTTAAGTAGTGAGGTTAAAAGGGCTTACACCACCAAACTAAATAAAGAACTACAACAAACACCTCTAGTCACTGTAAACATTAACTAGATTCAGCCGGAAGTGATGTTTTTTCTCTCTTTTCTGCTTTCACTCTATGAAAATGAACTACTTTTCACAACAGCAGCGGTGCTAGTGGTAAAGGTGGTGGTGGTAAATGATGATGATGCTGCTCTGAAGCGATGTGTGCCTTTTGAAGTCAGTTGCTCTTAAGTGAGTGGGATGAGCTAGTTTATAGAAGTTGGATCTCTCCATATACATGTTTTCCAGATATCATATTTTTTCTCCAGTCTCTGATGTTGATAACACGCCCTCCACCCAAGTTTATGTACGTTCAGGTTGATGCATGCATGTGGAAAAAACCTCAAAAGCCGTTAATGCATTTATGAAAGAGGAGAAGGAGAGTCGTAAAAAGGATAAAAAATGGATGAATGTGGCAAACAGCCATGTTTTAATATGATAGCGTAGTGAAAGGGGCGAGAGAGAGAGGCAATATGTTCGTTGATTTATATGATTCCTGTTGTCAGTTGTAACATCATCCAATCAGTTACATTGTTGTATGTAGCATACAAATTGTAGGACAGTTTCATGATTTTATTCATCTTTTTTTTCGCCGAAAAAAGCTTTATAGCATCTTTATAAAAGAAAGTTATATAATTTGGATATTGACAGGTTTACTAGCGTTTATGTATTTATGTATGTAGTGCTCGTACATCTTGTTAGGTACAGAGTCTGAGATCCATTGTGTTGGTATCTTTGCAGGAGCAAAAAAGAAAGTGGAAAGAATGTGTTCATGTGAAACGTTGAAAGTGAAAGCTTGTTAAAATGATGGAGCACGGATATATATGTACAATGTATGTATGTACTGTACGTAAATGTGATGATGATCATTCTTCTCAGGAAGGTAACTTGATTTCGTGTGCTGAAGGAATTATTAAGTTAAACGCTTCGAGAATGATAATAGTGTATAGAGAGAAGTTTTTGGCTGGCTAGAAGATATTATTCCATTTTTATTCGAACCCCACCCATTTGTTCAGAGATCATGCGCTAATTTTGATTTCCTAGCCTTCACAGAATTCCAGTATTTTCTCACTGGTGAGATCATTAGAAGGATATGGGTTATAGTTCGTCTACCTTTCTGGCTTTTAATGCATGTTGCATGGACTATCGAAGATTATGAACAATAGAAACGTAGGTTCCACATTGGAACTATACTACGACGGGTGGTCTGGCCTGATGTTTCCACACTGAAGTTGTGGTCTCGTTTTCTAAATATTTACGGATGTGAGGAAACACGTGTCTGAGGATCTTAGCAAAGCCAGAGGTTAGTTAGAACTTTGAGAGATTTGGGGAGAGAGTCATTTCATAATCAAGATTAATTAACGTGCGCATATTGGGTTTTGGTATAGTACCTATTATTAAGGCTTAATCGTATAAGCTCCACTGATGACGCTCATAGTAGCTATATTGAAGTTAAAAACGGGCTTTCTCTGTTCGTGTCTTGGTTAATACCTGATAAAAAATATGTTCGTGGTCACAGGCCATACTCTTAGAAAATAATTTCTTAGTCAGAGAATAGATGCTTATCGAATGCACGCACATATACTTTTAAGATCTCATGATTATCAACATTCATATTTAATATTTATTCATTCATTTTTATTCTATGCTTGTAAATTATATATTTATACAAAAGCATTGTGACGTAGATATGCACTAAATACATTATGCACATATTGGCTTCTTTATTTTTTGCTTAACATTATTATAGTCAATGTACACATACATACAATATACATATTTATAGTTTTATAATATATTTTAATTTACAATAACAATGATTTCTTCTTTTCCTACTTAAACATTAAAATCTCATACTTTTAATAAATATAAATAGAACCATTTTTGCAACACCATATTCCTTCAAGATCCCCTTTCGAATTTACCATGTACTGATTACAATAATTGACACATAGTGGAAACATTTTTTTGAAAACGAGACGAATTTCTTGTAAGACACAGACAAAAAAATCCAAGTCATTGTGGCGAGTTACATTCTCCACATTATATGTATAAAGTACAAAATATTATGTAGCCTTAAAAAGAGTTTTTTAAACGTTACAATTGTATTTTTTTATTAATACATTCACAATATATGTGGAAACTCAGCTAATTTTTGATAGTATTTATGTTTTTGAACAAGATATCATGAACTGAATTTGCTGAATTTTCTGAAATATTGGAAAATGATGTTCATGCGATTTTTGCATGTATTTTTTATTGCGTGGACACATGAAGCGATAAAAGATTTGATTTTCTCTTCGAATTCGTGCGTGTTTAAATAGTATAATATGTATATATAATGACAAGAAAAAGTTAACCTTGTGATTGATTATCAGAAAATTTGTAAAAATTTCACGTGACCTGACTCCACTCTTGTAACTAGTTGAATAGATTGTACATCTAGATAAGGTACAAGTACACATCTTCATTTTTTCTCATTACAATAATAATAATAAACTGTGCGCAATAAAAAGTGTAAATCTAGAGACGATAAGAACTTGGTTAATAGGAAGTTCTAGTACTCATTGTTTATTTTCCTAGAGACTATTTTCCAACTTGTGAAATAAAATTATATAACTTAATATTAGTTAGAAAAGTTGCTTCACACCCAATACTGATTTTTCCCTTGTTGTTGTTGCTGTTGTCTTCTGAGCGTGCCTGTAGCAGAGAGATTCTGCTGGGCTACGTTATTACTACTACTGGTCGGTATGTTACTGCCACCTCCTCCGCCGGGACCAGAGGACAGATTACAGGCTGACCCGATGCCCCCCGTGAGTGGAGTATTTGTACCTTGAGTAACATGATGACTATTTCGATGATGACCAGCGGGATGTGGTAATGTCATTGTGCTCGTACTAACATTATTAAGATTACTACTCCTATGACTTATTGGCTTAAGAGTTCCTCCTAAGGTGGTTGTGTTTGTGGTAGATGTGGAAGCGGAGTGATGATGGGGAAAGTCGATGAAAACAGTCTCCTCCTCTCGGCAGTCTCGGATATCAAGTGGTGGAGGTAGGGATCCGTAGCT